>PNEQ01120208.1:12014-25548 GCA_003012365.1 Medauroidea extradentata | reverse complement strand
GGAAACAAGATGGCGGCCGGAAACAAGATGGCGGCCGGAAACAAGATGGCGGCCGGAAATAAGATGGCGTCGGGGTGTCGGTTTACAGGGGTCAAAGGTCAAGGTCACGGGGGTCAAAGGTCATGGGGTCAAAGGTCAAGGTCAACCACACAACCACAGCCCCCAGCCCCTGTCCCCGGACCGGCTATTTCATACTACTCACGTAGTATTTATGTGTATAAACATTTAAATGTGCCTATTTGCGAGAGGAAATTGAATACAGTTTTTTTTTCACAATGCAGAGTGAACAGCAGCAAATTGAAAGAAAGGCTTATAAGATTATATATATATATATATATATATATATATATATATATATATATATGAGTCACATGTTTTTCCCTAGGAAAGGTGTAATGTGGTCGAGATATGAACATTTGACAAGTTATGGTACTACATCTGATATACATATGTGCACTATTTGAATTACCACTAAAAAATTTATATTTCAAGGAAAGGAAAATAACATACCGTGAAATATTCGTGAATCAGAAGATTTCACCACGTAGATGACTTCATAAAATACTACCCACAGTTCATGTAATTCAGTGTTTGTTCATACATTTTCAAACACTTCCGCCACGGAATATTTGGCCGCTGGTTATTATTGCAATTTTGCAGTTGTTTTAACATGCGAAAATGAGGAAAAATGGTTTAAAATTAGCGGAGCATGTACCCATTTAATATTACACGAAAAAAAAAAATAAACATGCGGAGAGATGATTATTCATTTATGGAAATGTGGCATGGCTTGCGGTTGAGGTTTATTTTTTTCCCCTGCGGAGAATGTCCGGGTCTGGCAATTGCCTGAAAACGGCTCCGTTGGGGATAACGCAACCACACGGAATGTGTAATCGTGTGTTCAAAACACGGTATAATATTATCTAAGGGTTGACTGCCAGAAACATATGACTTTTCTTATAGAGAGAGGCCTAATCGATTTTTAAAAATACTGACACACCAAGAAAAACATTTAAAGGTTGACACTTATTTTAGCGCAATTTTTTACTTTGCATCAGGATATTTTACAATTAAAAATACGTTTGCTATATTGGTGTAAGCTTACGTAAACATAATTTCAAATGTGTTTTAGTATTTTGATGAAGTGATTTGTAGGGAAATAACGTTATTTTAAACTCGACTTTGGACTGTTATTTCTTTAAAAATTAAATTGTTCCTAATACAACTTCATAAAAAGCAATGAAACTTTGAGTAGTGCTGAAACAATGAACGTCTGCGAAGTTTTTTTTATTTAATTTGAATATAACATATTTTAAAGTCAAATTTGGGTATCATTACTCTCAATTCACCATACGGAAAAACGAAAACAAATTTTCGAGTTACCAACTTGTTTTTATAAAACATCACCCCGCAAAACGATTACACTCCATCATGACTCTATGATTTCCTATGCAATGATACAAATTATTTTTACAAAGTTCTCATGCGCCTATATGGAACCGTTGGGCTTAAAATATCGCCGTCAGCAGGTATTGTTATAAAAATTTATGTTCAACTGAATGGAAATATTTTACTCACGAACAAAAACATACAATAGCCAAGGATTGAGGCAAAGCCTTCTGAAACCAGTGGCGGATCCAGAGAATAAGTGCCAAGCATGATATTGAAACGACTACCTCACACTTTTCCTAGAGCTTTATAAAAATTCAACTCTACAATAATAAAATAATAATTTTTGTGACAGTATAGTTTAAAATTGCACCTAATTAATGTAATGTCGGTACAAGAGCTTTCATTTTTAAAGCAGAATTTACCCCGAAAATTTATTACAATTTCTTCAAGGGTATTTTTTTTTAACTTGAATCCCACTTTAATAGCAGCATTAAGCACCTTAATATTCCCAATGTTTTGCTTGGTGTGTGGTTGTAGCAATGTTTTAAGGGCGATTTTGTGGTTAAACACAGCTCAATTTGTAGCCTACAACATCGTTACTCACTGCTATTTTTTTTTTCAGTTTGGTGAGTTTGTTTTGGTGTCCTTAAAACGGAAACATGCAAATTTTGGCTTTAACGAGCCATTACGCAAACGCTATGCACAAAAAAAATTGATAAGAGGAAAATGTTGTCACATTTTGTGTCTAAAACCAGAAAAAAATAACTGTTACAAATATAAAAATAAATACATGGTGATGAAAATTGCGGAAGACCGCGTCCTTAAGTGTGTTAGAGTGCGAACGAATAACAATTTTAAATTTTTATGAAATTTTGTTAGATTTGTAGACAATAGTTGTGAGTACATTTTACTCTTACAAAACAATTTTAGATGTCATAGTTTACTCAAAATGGCGTGTCAAAACCAAAACTTGCTTGTTTCTCTGCCATGCAAATAGTGAAAACCAAATGACCTACTTAAACAAAATAATTCGCCGTGAACTTAATATCCCGTGAGCTATGCAATAAAACATTAAAATACCCACATTGCAATATTTTGAATTAAAAAAATTCGGAAACGTACAGAAAAAAAACGTGTGAATAGTTTCGTCTTAGAAAACAATTTTAGCACCCACAGTTTTCTCGTAACAGTGCGTCAAAGTCAAAAATGTTATACTACGCTACCATGAAAATTATGAAATCCAATTGAATTTTTCTCAAATAAAATAAATCACGCTTAACAAACATCCTATACGCTACGTTATAAAACAATTAGCAACACGCAAAGTAATATTTTGAATTTTTTATATACACACAAAAGTACAGGAAAATAGTTCCAAATTCAGTAATTTTTAAAACACCAATATGGTTCACGTAAGTTTATTTTATGTTTAGTAACATATCCAATGGTATGTTATTTCACTATAAATTATTTCACTGTGCATTATTTCACTTAAGTAGTTCAATTGGTTTTGACTATTTGCATGGCAGCGTAACATGTTAGTTTGGATTTTGTCACACCGTTATGATAAAACTATGAAAGACCGTTAGAGGAAACTGAACTAACAATTATCGTCTGTAAAACTAACACGATTTCATAAATAAAAGTGCAAAATTATTACTTTATCGCACTTGAATACCCTTGAGGAAAAGTGTGTTATAATAACTACGGAATCCTTTTAAATAGTTTAGCCGAAAATATACGAGTTGTTCTGAATGAAGGTAAATACTATGTATTCCTTATTTACAGTAAATAATTTGCGTATACGCAACGCTGTAACGAAATAAAATTGTGCCTGTGACGTCAAAAAGCTTACCTTAGTTGAGTTATTTCATGAATATTTGAAAATAAATAGCATGCCATTTAAACCACGCTTGTCACCTGTTTTTCATCAAGCGGTCTGCTGCAGGAAAAACCTCGCAATAAGACTCCTCTGTTTTCGACTGGATGATATTGTTCCAGTGCAACAGAGGACGGGAATATTGTGAATTTGAATGGTGATGTCATCAAAGGTGAGAAAAAAAGAGAACGCCGACCCTGCTACCATATTGCCTAACCAATTATTCATATGGCTTCACTGCTTCACTCAAACAAAAAAACTTTTGTCTGTTTTCCTTTTGAAATATAGCTACCTGCCTTCTCGTCAGTGGGGTCAAAATTTAATCCCACTGATGTCACACTTTTGTCAATTCCAAAGTCCAGTTAAAACAATAGTATATGTGCACAGACGTCAACTGAAAAACTGTTTCATTTCTGAAAGTTAGAAATACTGTCAGGTGTGTCTAGTTCCTGCCACTGTAATTAAAACGTATAAGTTTGACCCCCGTAATGGAAATATCCGGAATAATCCCGTCTTTTTCTGCCAAACACAAAATGCTCTTTTCTTATAAATTTTTAGAATTAGGTGCAAACACTAATACGCATATATGAAATAAATTGAGTGATTCATCACAATGAAATTTCGCAGACATGTAAATAAAAATTTACGCACTAACCTGCCTAAATTTGTTTGTCGTCACCGTTTCCTATAAAGGAAAACAGGCAAATATGAGATATGTACTACTTTCCGTTATTTAAACACGTTTAGAAATAATGTATTTTCGTAACTGCAGCACACTCTACGTACTCAAATAAAAAATAAGCTAAGCATAACAATTACATTGATTCAGAGTGTCTTTGATTTTAACAGAGTCGTGTAAAGACGTGTCGCACAAAAATACATTGTTCAGGCGAACTGCAGCACTGACTGATCTGACACAAACACTGGAATTAGCAACAATACTTAAAAAGTGATTGTTATATTCCTGTTTAAGTGTTGTTTTCAATTCATAGAGCAAGAAACAAGTATTGTTTATTGTAACAGCTTCAAGTAATGAATGTTTTGTCTAAGTATTACTTCAAGCAAGTACCTACTACACGTACTTCAAGCAAGTACTACAAAATCAGTTCTGCTAGTTTTCGCAACTACTCATAATCAAATTAACATTTCTTATTCACGGTAATAAGTATCTTAAATCAGGTCTGCTCTTGGTGACTTGAGAACAGATATTTTTTGTTAAATAAGGAATAGGTAACAGAAGGGATTTTATCGGTCACGTGGATATTTCGTTCTACATATTTAAGAAATTTCAGAGGACAAGACACAAAGACAATGGTTAAGGCTAAGAATAAAAGGATAATGAATCGACCATGGCCTATAGTGATGAGTCCTCCCAGTACTCGTCTGGGATATTTTCGGGAAATCATGGGCTCCAAAGCATCCCAATTTGTTCTACATACTCGAGTGTTATGATTCAACTAAATGCACATCATTATAGTACTGCAGTATTTCAGAATTTTTTTTCAATCATGAATATACATGGGATGAATCTTTTAGTGATATTTCGTGCTTCATGGCATTCCATTAACATAGCTCGCCTGGGGTTGTGAAACAAAATCACTGATGTAGTTTTTTTGTAGTTAGGACTTTTCCAAAGCGGAAAGCACAAACCCGGCGAAAATGTTTAAAAGAAGATGTCCACCATCAGTTACTTGTCGCGCCGTTTAACGACCTCGCGTCCAGGGAAAGCCGTTAACGAGGCAGTATAACCCGTGTATGAGGGGGGGGGGTGGTTGTACCCCTACGTGCGCCTCTCAAGCAAGGGTTATAGACAATGGACGTGTGTGAGTGTAGGGGAAGGTGGAGGAGGGGGGCGTTATCTTCAGCGGGGCAGTAAAGCGCCTGGCCTGGCCGGCACAATGGGACTTGTCTCTGCAGCCCGCGCCGCTGCTGGGCGCGAAGAGATTTATTGGCGGGAACGCCGTCGATTCCTGGACAATGACGCCCCACCTACCATCCCTCTCTCACCCTATCCCTGAACTGCCCTACATATTCACCGCTCCCCAATTTTGTCGCCGCCAACAAATTAAATCCTGATTGCTCCCCGCCACCCTTGCAGGACCGCCAATTCTTTCTCTCTTCATTTCTTTCTTTTTTTTCTGGGCCCGAGGCGTCCCGGAAAGCGTTGATCACGCCAGTGTCCGACGTTTATCCCGCTAGCCGGCGTGTTTCCATCCCCCGCTCCCATCTCCAAATTTCACCAATCAACCCCGCGAGTAGATATGAATAGTCCGATCCGAATCATGATGCGCCACGGGATCCACGGGATGAAAAACTAAATCACATCCGCGGCGCAGCAGGGAGGCGGTGTCCGTGCTGATTATGGGCCCATTCGTTTCCAACTGCGATGTTCTTGTTGTTTTGAACTGGGATTGAATTCACAATGCTTCATGTAAACACGGTAGCTTAAATTTACAACGTTAAGGATAGGGTAGGACTGCTGTAGAAAAATTGCTTTAGTCGTTTGATAGTTAAAAAAAAAAGCATTCAAATATCTGTTTACATGCCTTTTTATGAAATTCTTGGATCTGATTGCCATCTTAAATGTTTGATTCACAACAACAGCAAGGTGTATAGTACGTGTATAAAAATGATCGCCTGAAAATTGCATACTAGTAACTGTCAAAATTTATGTTAAAAATTTGAAATGAAAATTTCTTAATGCGCAATTACGCCTTCCAATCCCGATATAGTAACATAGTAAAATATATTACTTTAACTTCAACATAATAATAATCTTCATTAAACACACGCTCCAAGCAGCAGTAAACGTTGGAATCTGTCACCACTTGCGCAACAAATTAAAACAACTACATTTGTAAATTATGTCTTAAATTTAATATATGTATAAACTATTTTTAAGGAAACCATAACTCCTAATTTATTTTTTAGGCTTACAAAATTAAATTTTCTACTTAATCTCGATACATTTTATGTGCACTATTTCTGTATTGGTCACTCAAATAAAATTCATCAAAAATTGATTCTTTTGTAAATAAGGAATGTTTTTCGTAAATGGGCTAAAAAGTTGGATGTGCTCAGGCTAGGATTGGTAAGGTGAGATAATAGATAATAAAGGTTAGTATTCTTTGAAATCTGCTCTTATATGTGCACATTTAACAGCAGGTAAACTAGTTTATGTAGAAAGAAGAGGAAACCATAAGCTCGAATACATATGTTTCCTTTTAAAATACAGCAAAATAATGATAAAAATAGCCAGAATAGCGCATATATCGCAGAATACTGTCGACAGTTGGTAAGGGAGCAGCTGCAATTGAGTCTCAAGTTTTTTTATGCAAATGTAAATTATAAATCATAGGATTTTTTTTCTTTACATGTGAATAATAATTTTATGTATCAAAATAAGCATCAAAACAATAGTTCAACAAGGTGTGCACCAAACCTGTAAATGATACATGCATTTCATAAAAAAAATTTACCCTACAAATACTATAAAAAGTTTTAAAAATGTATGCAATTTGAAAACACGATTTTTACAGCCAGAAAAAAAAACTAACAATATAAAATTATAAATTAAAACCCTTAGATATTTCTTAATTGTTTAGCATATAGTTCCGAAACTTAAACAGAACGAAGCAAATTATTGTAGAAGTGAACAAAGTCATTTAACTGAGCTTTTAAGTTTATTCGGTGAAATTTATAGTTCAAGAATAATTACTTTACGTCAAAAGGTTTCTAACAAAACGATACGCGCACATATTTATAAAACCCGAAATAAATTATAATGGCAACCCGCTTTCTCTGATATGAGAAACAACACTGAATAAATTAAATAAGACCGGCATGGGAGCAGGCTTAATTAAAAGGCGTTAGTCATCAGATTGCAAGCTTTGAGTGGTAAGTTGTAGTATTTCTGAATAGCAGTACTGTAAAACGGGGTGATTAGAAACACTGGGGCGAATAGAAACAAAATTAGAAATAAATTCGTTGGTGACACCTTTTGATTAAAAAAAAAAAGATTGAATTACTGCAAAAGTACTGCGTGTAAACTGTTTTAACTTGCCTACCTAAAAACAGAATTTATATCGAAAATTTACCTTTCAAATTATGTTTCTATTCACTCCAGTGTTTCTAATCACCCCGTTTTAAGGTACCTAGTCAGGTAAAGTGGTGGAGAGATTTCAGTCAGTACTTAACAAAAAGGTCTTCGGCACTGCCGACATTTATATGATATGAGTAGAGACAGGAAAAATACGCAGATTCACTGACTTATAGGCTAGCTTCCAAGAATTGATGTGCACTCACACAAGCAGCAGCTGTTCATTAGCTGCTCGCTGTCGCAGTGATAGAAGCCGCATTAAGTTAAAGTTGTGTTATTGGCTCAGAGATTTACACGAGCTGCCAGAAAAAAGTCAAGGACCAATTATAAAATTGACGCGAACATACAGTTGGTGGAATTCTATCTTGGGCATAAAAGAAACCGCGAATTTTTCAGGTCTCAAAATATGAGTACAGACCTGAAAAATTCGTGTTTTAATTTGGACACAGGCTAGAATTCAAAGTACTTTAAGTTCGCGACACTTTCGATATCGACCCTTTACTAATTTGACACCTCACCGAGGGCTCTGAGCTAATAATGAAGAAGCAACTACTTGCGTGCTCAATCGTGTGGCATCACTGTGCAGGATATAAGCCAATATGTATAACTGAACACACAGATATTCTTGGAAGATAGCCTGCATGTCAGCGAACCCGTGATTTTTTCCGGTCTCTAGATATGAGCATGAAAAAGCCGTGGGGAACGAGACCTGAACAAATCCCACTAAGAAAATAACAACGTCCGCCACGTTTTGCACATGTCTCTAGAGGAATGCAGTTTCCCCATAAAATAATCTTTCACTGCATTCTCTCAGGCAAATATTTTAAATTACGTTCAATATCTATATCTCAAGTGTTAAATATTAACGGGACAAATGCGGCTAGTTTTAGCCTTAATTTTACTGCTATCTATTGGGCCATTGCTACATAAATGTTGTTGTTTAAAATTTGCGCAATACTTACATCTTACGTGATATATGTGACTGATTTTAGAACTAATTATACTGGTAACTAGCGGACAATGTATAAAAGAAAATAATTTTTAAAACAAGTACCCTACATGTATCTAGAGATGATGTTATATTGCAAAAACGTTTTGTGCGAACGTACTTTTGAAAACGCTGTAGTTTCTTGCAACAGAAGTTATTTGCTGATATACTTTTGACCACGACCGTAGAAGAACAGGTCTGGACACTCGCCTGGAAACTTGACCCCCTTGTTGTTTGGCTGTAGTTCACCAAGTTACCGAGAATATTGTGTTTTATTGGCGCTTCAGTTAGAGCGGTCGGACTAAACTCCGCCCACTTCCTTTCCGCTAAGATAAACACTTTATCAAAACGTATTTTTTATCTATTTATGGTGTAATTTCTTCGCTCACAAATTTAAGAAAAGGCTCCAGCAATCTTTATTTGCTTTATATATTTAACAATGGAAAAAAGTGAGGGGAGTTGGAGTCCGACCGCCCTAACTGAAGCGCCAATAAAACACAACATTCTCGGTAACTTGGTGAACTACAGCCAAACAACAAGGGGGTCAAGCAAAATACATTGTTAGATAGCCGAGTGTCCAGACCTGTTCTTGTACGACCGTGCTTTTGACACAACGTAGCTGTCTGCAGGCCAGTAACATGCATCAAATGTTACAATATCGAAAATGGTTATTGGCTCAGTAAAATAGGGCAACAAATTCAAGTACGAGCTACAGCAAGTAATCTTTTTGTAAGTTGAACATGCATTGAAATCCAGCAAATTGTCAAGTTTTACCGCGATAAACCATTATCTCTACATTTATCTCAAGAGTAGTATATGCACGTAATGTGAACTACTTTCCATGTACCAAAGTCTGTAATGTAGTGTCCCTCATACCAGCCTTGCTAATGGAGCAATTGTTAGCACAGTAAAAAACGGATTACTGGGCGGTAATAGATTTCAGTAGTTGGAACATATTAAAATTATATCTCATTATTAGTAGGGAATTACTCTTTTAATGTCTGTGTTACGTTTTGTGTCCCACAAAATATAGAAACACTGACTTGTCAGACGGGAAACCTTAGAGAAAAATTAAGTAGGGCTAAATGATGTCGAAAGAACACGTGCTGGGGTCGGTCAGTTTTATTGTCTAGGGAATGTTGTTATGGCATTACATGGATCTGATGATCCCTGGGAAATGTAAATGCAAACTAAAGATCGCAGCAAACACATCTAATAATGCAGCCGGTCGGGCCGAATATGCAAACAGCCGGTTTACACGAATATCTAATGTACCTCAACTGTATAAATCAAGCAAAGAGCGCATATTAACGAAACAAATTATTCGGTATCAGTAACACGAAAACCACACATTTGTAGAAACAGAATGTAAAACCTATCATGTGTTTATAGGTAAAGAAATTTCGTGACACAATTTTATTATTCCAGTGGTAGGACCGGAATACGCTGAAGGTCGTATTGACGCGAGTGACATTTACGTGGAGAAAATACACACACAACTTTGACGTTATTCTGTAAGGGTTTTCAAGTAGTCTTAAAAGACTATTATCTATTTTTTCCCAGTATATTTGATATGTTTTTAAAACTTAATCACATATGTCGGATAATTAAAACAATTTCAATTTTTTATATTGTGCAAAAACAAGTTTTAAATTTTCGGTTTATTACCATGTTGATTTACATTATACAATAAACGATTAAGTCACTAGTAGCCTACACGATCAAAGGTTTCGTAGAAATTTATTTGCGGGTTTTCTCGTAGTTATATTTTACATATTACGATAAAATTTTAAGAAAAATATGTAAACACTAAAATTTATTAAAGCCAATTTCAGAAAAAAATATATATGATGTAGCTTTAGCTTCACGAAATACTTAAGCCAGTGTATACCAGCGTAAAAATTAAGTTTTAGGAATTTGCCTGGCACAATTGTTAGAGCCACGATTTTAGAGCGAAAAGATTTTTGCACCATTTGGATTCATTGCCTTATGTTCACATCCGCAACTCTGGTTTTTTGGTCGATGTTTGGACGTTTTAACCGTCATTTGTCTTGAGGTTCTACTGACAAATCACAGATGTATTGCGTCACAACAGCCCCATTGTTATTGGTGCAGTCATATGACAGACGTGTCTGAGCAAAGACGCGCTGCCAATAGCCGTGACGCAAAGCTGCCGACGTGCACACGAGACACTGAAACTAAATGTTGCAATAATCTTTTCGCGACAAAATCGTGGCTCTAACAGTTGGGCGCGGTCTACCGCAATTTTGATCACCATTTTTAAATTTTTTATTCGTACCAGACACTTATATATATATATATATTTTTTAGACACAAAATGTGACTAAATTTGGCTCTTATGAAAATTTTTTATCTCTCATTGTTTTCGCGTAATGGTTTGTTAAAGTCATATTTTGCATGTTTCCGTTTTAACGACTACACTAAAACCAACTACTATACCAAACTAAAAAAAAATCACAGTGGATAAAGACATTGCAGGCTACAATGTCATGCTCAAAAAAATAAATAATAACAATTATTTGTATTAAAAAAATGTTAAAACTAAAAACAAAAAATTTAAAAATTCTATAATTATTTTTTAAAATATAAATAATTGTTATTCTTTATTTTTATGAGTATGAAATTGTAGCCTGCAATGTATTTACCCACTGTGATTTATTTTTAGTTTGGTATAGCAGTTGTTTTAAGTGTAGTCGTCAAAACGGTAGCATGCAAAATATGACTTTAACAAGCCATTAAGCGCAAACTGTGAGAAGATAAAAAAATTTGACAACAGCCAAATTTAGTCACATTTTGTGTGTAAAGTAAGAAAAAAAATGTGGTACGAATAAAAATAATAAAAATGGTGATGAAAATTGCGGTAAACCGCGCCCTTAAGGTATTCACAGAGAATTTATATAAATTTTATCCCAGTATTAACTGTTGCACTGCAATGCCAGAAATAATTGCACTGTTGAAAAAAAACACTCCTGGGTAACGTGCAATTGTGATGTTTAATGATTCCTGGAAGAGAATACGATTCATCGTAGTTCTGGGAAATCAAAGCACTCGGAATTTTACTTATAATGAGATATTTGTTTTGAAACTGGAAATTTACGGACAAATATTGGCTTATCTACAATAATTTTTTTTTTTTACTTGGTAATAATAGGAAGAAACACCAAACTCATTGTGTCAAGAATTAAACTCCTCCTAGATGGAACATATTATTTTTTTTGTTATATTATCCTCCGTATTTATTGCTATGAGATTAAAATTTTATCACGAATAAATACTGAAAAAACTCTATAAAATCCACTGCATTAAAATAGGTTTAGTCTTACAGTGAAGGCATTACCCAGTGTTAAAATACTACATGTTTTCTAGGAAATGGTAATGGTTTGTGTAAAATTAATTAAATGTTTTTCATAACTTCAGATATTTCGTCTCGCCATACCTAACTGATTAATTTGCAAAGCTGGTATTAGCTGACTCAAGACGTCTGTGTCTCAGCTATTTTCATAACATAACGTCGCTTCCACTGTCAACTGTATGAATTCGGTCCATGAACGAACGCTCCAGAAAGTGTATTAAGGTAAAGAAAACTTGCTCAGTTTGTGACCATACATGTTATATATATATATACACACACATACTGTGTATATAAATTGGACGAAATACTGGTTTGTAGCATAAGACCACGGTAAATTCAAGAGAACTACAGCAACATTTTAAATATTTTAATCATGAGTAAGCCCGACGTTATTTTAGTTTAAATATTTATTAAGTCCTCATCTGCCGCCAAACAGAGTTACAGAATTAGTATACGCACACGAATAATAGGGTAAGGGACTTGGCCAGGGCATGTAATAAAGAATTATCACTTATGTATATTGCGAGTCATATACAAAATGTTTTTTTTTTTAATACAGAGAAATGTAATTATTTGTTTTTAAATAGTTTAGCATGCGGACAATAATATCTTATTTCAGGTGTAAAGTATTTCATTCGAGTAAGTCAGTATTTTAATTGTTATATTTCCGTAACATGCAAGTTTTGATTTTAACATTCAGTTATTGGAAAATTATAAGAGCTAAAAAATTTAAAATTTGAAAATGTAGTCACAAGTAGTGTCTGTGACAAGAACATTGTGTCATATATACATTAAATTATGCATTTTTGCCACGTGAACGCCCTTAACCTGTGCTCAAGTTTCCACAGAAGATACGTATCACCTGAGTAACCGTGAGTACACGCAAAACGTGACACTTTTATTCATCACTTACCTAGGTTTTCAAAACATACACTGTGCCCCAGCAAGAGAGAGAGAAAGAGATTGTGAGAGCACTCGAGTTTCAAGCCACTGTCTACACAAATTAAATGACTGGATTAAACAATATTGTTGTGGATCGAAAGAGTTTGTAGAAAATTTGGACAGCCTAATAGCGAGGTCTTCAGCACTGGTTATAGGAAAATCTCAGCGGAATAAAATTCAGTAACATAAAACTTTACTTGCAGCTGTGGCGATGCTGTTTGGTCAATTGAAGGTATAAAAAACAACGCCTTTCATAATCTTCAATATACCTTACTAATACATTTCAAAATTAATACGAAAATCATGACAGATAAGTTTGAGGTATTTTTAAAGTTGGGTGTAAAAATAATTTTTTTATTTTATTTTAAAACTATTTTTATATTATTCTTTTCTTTTAAACAGTTTTCTTACTGTTGACGCAAACTGCAGGAAATGATGTTATCTATCGTACTTATATTGGAACAACGGCGTTGCAAATTTTGTACAGGCGAAACTTATAGGACAATGTATTAAGTTCCACCTTAAGAATTTGCCTTCGCTTTCAGTAAGAATTTGCGTGGTGCAGACGGTATGCAAGGATTAATGGGTTGTTAGGCCGCACAAACCCAAGCACCAGCCTGCTTCTTCCACTCTTGCTGCCACAGCTCGGCATGGTTAAATGTCCAGACCACGGTCTAAGAAGGTAGAGGTCTTGACACTGAGGAATAAAATGTGACTCCTTCATGTCGCCGAGCGCTAGTAGTAATTTGGTGGAAGATTTGACTTGTTTTTGTATTTGGCTTAGCTTAAAATGTGAAGTTGTTACCGGAATTGCGAGTATTATATCGAAGAAAAAATGGGAACGTAATTTTGTATTGGAAC
>PNEQ01120208.1:0-11914 GCA_003012365.1 Medauroidea extradentata | reverse complement strand
GTTAACATTATTTAATGTAAATAATTGCAAAAAATGTTAAAACGCGAGATGTAAACAAGACAAATCGTCCACCAAATTACTACTAGCGCTCGGCGACATGAAGGGACCACTTTCTCTTGCTGGAGAGCATAGGCAGTGTCAAGACCTCTACCTCTTAGACCGTGGTCCAGACCCACTGACACCACGACCGTCTAGTGTTGCCAAATGTGTGTTTTTATTCGTGAGTGCGGTGTTGCTAAGTCCTTTACGACCAAGTATCGAACTTAACATTTTCGTTTAACGAGAGAATTCATTGTACATTGTTAACTTTTGTAAAATGTTGACTAAAAACATTGAACTGTTCACAAACTAACTATAGGATTAAATTTAATTGTAAAAAGAGTAACTATTCTAATTATATACACACGAAACCAAATTGAATAACAACTGATACTACCTTTTTGAAGGACATTTGTGTAGTCTCTGGTATTCTTAAAAATTTCTCCCATAATGCTATTGCACATGTAGGTTATGTAAATAACACATGCGACGGTAGATGTGAGGAGTAACACAATATGTTGCTAGCAGTCTCTCGACTTTGCTGTAGAAACATTGCGGCATAAAAAAACTGACAAAATTCCTCTGGGATTACTTTTCTATCTTTTTCTTGGTGTGTGTTTTATATTTGCTTTTTTCTTATTCGTTTTCGTATTTTGTCATTCAACGCAGGTTTGATCAGCACAACACGAGCAATGGCGTATGTCCACAAACCACTAAATTCTAATTGTAGGCTCCCATTGCATCAAACAATTAAAAATCTCTGGAAAATTATTGATACAAATTTTTAAATGTCTTAATTTTACTGTATTTATAGCCAAACCACAGTGACAACTAATTCTCTATCAGAAATTAAATCATTAGAAGCAAAGAAAATATTATGAGATACGAAATGAAAATCACGACCCGATATTGATTTGCAATGTCAAGAAAATATGTAGGTAAGAAATACATTCAGTTGTTATTCAAAACAATATTTTAGCAAAGTACAACATTTCCGCTAGAAGTATGACAGAGTTTATTAAGCTTAGCTTGTCGTCTATATCTTTTACGAGCTTCCTTATATTTGTGTTTGAATTAGTGTCATGAACAGATAAATATTGGCACTAACATGTCCTTACGCAAAAAATCACACCGTATAATTATTCCATGTAACAAGAACGTTATCGTAAGTAATACTGACAAGTGGAATTGCGTAAGTGCAAATGTAATATTGCTATATTATACGTGTCCAGGTCATATTTTAGAAGAAACAGCCGTTGTCGTCTGAGATTTATTAATTTTTTTAAGCTGCAATGCGCTAGAAATTAGAAAGTTATAGGCAGGGTGACCTGATGTTGGTCAGAATGTATAAAATCACGCTAGATTTGTATAGTATAACTACTTGCCTGCAGATTTTCGTTAGAGAAGAGCAGCGTGTTTTTGTGCAAAGATTAATGTTTTTCTGGACTGACCAATGATAAGACATTTTCTCCGATATTGGACAGTTGTGGTGATTTGATAACTATTGGCTGAACGCATAATGGTAAAGATCATACAATTATGCAATAAAAACACGGCGCTATTTTTTTCCAAAATTAAAAACTAAATATCTTGAAAAATATATGCTTTATGATTGGTCATTGTTTAATGATTTTGTAAGGTAGACTTTGTTTGACTATAAAAAATAGAAACACTTTGTAACAGTTCGCAGTAATAATCTTCCCCTCCGTATAGTTAAAGAATTTGACAATGCTAGACTATCTAAAAGCTATGTGACGCCATGTGAAGCGTTCAGTCAAGTATACTGAAAATGAACAAAATAAAAAAAAATTGATCTATAAATTCAACAACTGATAGAAATTAACGAACAGCTTAAGTTTGTTTAGAATTTTTTCAACGAACACTTAAGATTTCTATCGCATTAAAAAATATTCAGTAGGGCACCATTAAATAATAAGTACTACACTTTTACAAAACAATTTTTTTTAATTACTAAATTATTGTGAAACAATAGTTTTATTTAATGGAAGGAGCTCCGACGCGGATCTTATGTAATAGCTGACGAACTGTTAACTTTGTTTTCGAAGGAATGGGCTGGAATTTGGATGGTTCAGAGTAATGAAACCCACTTAATCCTGTGGGACCCGCATAGTAGTCAGTGCCAGAGGAATTCGCGCCAAATAATAAAACACGAAAGCTGATCTCACAGTTTTGAATACTTGTAACTGTTCGGTAGAGGCCTATCTGCACTTACTCTCGTTAGAGAAAAATACATTTTAAGCAAACTTTTTACTTTATTCTTACAAATGAGTTGTAATTCTGTCTGATACTGGCTAATGGTTTCAGTACTAATGCTCATTATTATTCTTGAATTTTAAAACATTTGGAAATAGTGAAGATAAGGAATATTAACTGCCAGCCATACTCTAAATGACTTTCAGGATTACTTAGTTTTCCCAGTGAACTGAATTATTTAACATGAAAAGTGAATTAAGAAAAAGCTAGCGTCTTGAGGGTTAATAATTTAATGTTTGTAACCTCGTATAAGACTTGACTACATTATACATGCTGACCCATATTTTATGCTTGTGTACTTACGAAAGATTTTTCATGATAGCTTACACTAGACTGTCTTAGTGTGACTGAAGTGAGTTCGCTTATGATAAATAAGATAAAGTAATTCAGAAAAACGTACATATTTCTGTCCTACGTATGACTTCATACAATTGTAAATGTTTTCTTTTTCAGGAATTTGTATCACATTATTTAAAATTCTGTTAAATTATAAGCAACGTTAATTACAAGATTGTAGATTTCAAAGAAAGTATCTCTGCTCGTCATAAACTGTACCGTAATGAAAATTGTAGGACAATTAATTGTGTGTAATGTTCGTGTATCTCTCAGATGCGTTACATTGTTATTGCAACTAAGTAGACTTTATGGCCTTAGATATATGTTGGAATGTTTTGTCGAAGTTGTGAAAAACTGTAAATGTTGTAAAATCGGCAATAACTTGAGTAGAAATAAAGACAATTTCGCTTTCTAAAAACCAAATTTTGCATCATTTGTGATGAATGTTAGAACTACCCCTAAAAATTCACGTATCGGGAAATACCCTATTTGATTGATATAAATATATTCATAAAAAATGCTACGATTTCATAATACGTTTTAACATTTTATCTACGCTGTTTGTTTAGTTGGCATTCTTATAATTATTTGAACAAATGAACACGTTTTCATCATGCACGTAGAGATAAAGTTAGGTGCAGGATTTTCACGGTAAAGAATACACTTTTGAATACCTTTCTTTTTTCAAAGATATTATTTTAATGTATATTATGTCTACAGACCTTTCATTTTGAGTACATCAAAATTTATTCTCTGAGTTTATTACTAACAGTTCAGTGTTAACAAAAGCAAGTGGCGGAAATATACACAAAAAATAATGAGGAAAATTGGTTTTAAACGTCCTTACTATACCGTAAATGTATTACAATGTTATCACCTGGTTGTTAAAGTAAGCTGATTACGCAAAAGTTTTTATGTTGCACGCTACCTTGGGTCGGGTAGTATCATTTTGTTGGCCGTGAGTTCATGAAATCTTTTTGTGTGACGAAATTCATTAAAATCTGATAAATTGTGTTTTTAGATGGTATATTTACTGTCCGTTATGTAGGCCTACATTGCGGTCAAAAAGTTTTCTTCGAATATGGTTATACGTTTTTAAAGTTGTAGCACACTGGTAAAAAAATTTTAAATGCATAGAACTTACAAAATAATTTAATTTGCGGCATGTAAAACTTAACTGTATGAGAAATTTTGTGGGAGCGCAATATTAGATTTCAAAATACGAAATGAATTATGTTTATATAAAGGGAATCTGTGCATGGAAAATCGAAAACTGTTGGACTGCACATGTTTACTTTTAAAGCGGCCACTGTGCTTACCTGCATAAAGTTAACATGCCTGTCAACAAAAATGTGGTTTCACTCTAGTCAACTATTGATTGGTCAGACCAATAATCCAAGTACTTCAAGTCATTAAGTAAATATTTTATTTTCATTCTCTTCCTCACTTATTATATCGCATAAAACACATGTTCACGAGCCGACGTTCTGGAAATGTGGGTAAACTTCCAAGTTACTGACGAACTACTCATAAATGCAGTTGCAATTACAAGTGTTATTATCAGGAGACATAACTTTATGCAGATAACCACAGTGAACACTCTTTTAACAGTAACCACGTGAAGTTGAACAACTTTTCGGTTTTCTTGCAAATGTGATCTTAAATGCTTTATTCATGGCAGCGAAATTCTTTTACAGTACAATTTTGCCAATCGAAAAACCATTTTTAGATAAAATAATAATTTTCAGTAAATTTTATTTTTCAATAAGAAAATACTGATTTTCATGCCAAAGCAAAGATTTTTCGGCAAAAAGAAAATCTTCGTGTAGTTAAAATGTATTTTAGAAACAAAACAATTTTAATAATTTGTACGACCTTTCTACAAATATGTGAACGCGAACAAATTTTTTTTTTCCAATGAGCCGAAAATTCACTATTCAAGCTCTACTTTTTTTCAACTGTCGTCCTGATGAAATGTTAAGTTTACGTTGTTGTCGAAAACTTATAAACCATATCCATACTAAATATAGTAAAATCGCTCTGTAACTTTGTTGTAACCTGCCTATGTTACGTACTCTGTCTTTGTCGAAACAAAATACTGTACGATGTCAGCTAATTATTTAACAAACGAAATCTATTATTAATTTATAAATTAGCTATAACCACTATACCGTTCATCTAGAAGAGTTACTATGCACAGTTAAACCAATTTGCGACAAATTTACAGAGCCATATTAGGAAATTGTCCCTCGCCTGGTTATATAATATATTTCCCTTGGAAGTCGAGTCAGTAGGGCTCATGCCCTTAATATACTCGCCTTTAGAAAGATCATATCTTCATTGCAAAGTACCCTAACAGGAAATATATAATAACAGAGTCACAACTCCTATGATAAACAACGGGATCCTTATTTTCACCGAAGACACTTGAAGTTGGCTACAGTTTTTCATCTTACTTCTTCCTAAATCACGTTCTCCCACCAAGGCGATCCGGGTTCGATTACCGGCGGGGTTGGATCCCAGATTTTCTCATGTGGGAATCGTGTCGGACGATGCCGCTGGTCGGCGGGTTTTTCTCGGGGATCTCCCGTTTCCCCCGCCCTTTCATTCCGGTGCTGCTTCACACTCACCTCATGTCACCCCTCACCAGCGCTGAAGACCTCGATGTTAAACGCTGACAAAAATCTCTCACTCACTCCCTAAAGCACAGTACACAATATCCATAATTCAGCACAGAATTCAGTACTTAATTCAGTACAAGTAGCACTGCGACAGCGTGTACCACCACTGCGCCGATTCCAGACAAGATTCCGTACTTACTTTCACAAATAGAGCCCGTCCTATTTTTTGCCATAGTGTATGTTCACGCGCATGCGTAATGCAACTGTTTGAGTCACCGCGCATGCGACGTTCACAAGTAGGGTTGCCAATATACATTCAATATAAATAAAAATTCTTGTTTCCTACCGAACTCACAACCGTCGGATGTTTCTCAACCTAAATAATGCAGGACAGTTTCACTTATTTGGCTACTACGTGCAGGTCTTGTTATGAAATAATGCTAGGATATTTTACTGTTGTAACTTATATATCATAACAACCAACATTACAAAACATGTATTTGTCTCCTTCGTGTACCGAAACATAGAAGTACACAGTGATAGGGCGTACACAACACATACGTTTTGCTACAGAATCAATTTTTGAAATCTCAAACGACGTTTATAAACAGAATTAAGTAAGGTATTGAGTAGAGAATTAAGGGTAGTGTGTACCGTAATTAAAGACATGCTTTATAGATTCTAATTTTTTAGCGATATTAATTTTTTACGTCTAAACTAGAACACACATCAAATATCTTTCTGGCAGTTTTGTCTAAAATCGTCTTCTCCATGTTAGCTGACATTTTGAAGGCAATAAATATTATGGTTTTAGCTAATTAAATAATTAATGAAATTCTGGGTAGTTGCCGTTTTAGTCGAAACCATATAATTTATTGCTTCAAAAAACATGCCTGTCACGGCGTAAACCGTTTCAAGTAAAACTGCCAGACAGAATTTTGATATCTGCTGTCCTTTAAGTTTTAAAAAATAGTTATCGCAAAAACAGTAGAATCTAAAGGTCATGACCTTAATGCTTACGTCAGAACACGTTTCATGATCAGTGGCGAGAGACATTTCAGAATTACCACATTTATAATACAATTTTCATCATTACATTTATCTTAACAACGTATTAAATAAAATTAACTATTTTAATGACATGTGTTATTATAAATTGATAGTATAATTTTGGTGTTATGCCAATGAATCATTTATTATTTGTTGGCATATTTTCTGACGTAAGTGGGAAATTTTGGGAATGTTCGGTTAAGGGGTAGTGTTAGACAATTGTAGAGTAGAAATTCTAAATTATCTAAATGCCAAAAATATGCTTTCGAGTAAAAGAGAAGAGCAGCGATGCAAGAGTATGTGTACGTATGGGACATGCAATCTTCCAACGAACGTAAAAACTACTAAGACAATTACAGGGATTCAGCTCTTAGAGCAAAATATCGGCACTGACACTTATTTTATTTTAATGAAATTAACAAAAATCGGCGTATTTTAGAACTTAGATCATTTAGAATTTCCCCTCTACAGGTTGATTGTATTTTTAGTTTTTGAGCCATAATATTTATTAAAATTGTTTAACATCAAAATTTTCTCTTCGACAAAGCATAGGATACATTCTTGGTAAACAGCTTGTCATAAAAAATATTGCAATCTTTCGTTAATTTGTCATGTAGAAAAATTGCAAGAGAATTCTTGAAAGTTAACCTATATCTCACAATGATTCTGCACGACTAATTAATTAAAGATACCATTATCATTTGTGTGAAATAGTTTACGAAGAATATATCCTATGCTTTGTGGAAGAGAAAATGTTGATTTTTACAAATTGAATACATTTTATAGCTTAAAAACTGAAAATACAATGAAATTCACTAACTCTCCCCCTTAAGGATTATTTTTCTCAATCCAAGTTACGAGGGGCTGGGCCTTATTTACTTATGTACAAGTCTCTTTTCAAGGTGTAAGCCTGTAAATGCCTCTAAATGGCTGAGAATGCCATGAGCATTGTTGGTTCCTCGGTCGTGGATATGAATATGATGAAAATGTCGCTCTTCAGTTTCAGCGGTCTCCGGGAGCGAAGACATCTGCGACAAGGACCAGAAGTACCTGGAGTCTTGTATGCAGACGTTGCCACCACTGCTGTCACGTGATGGTTCCCAGGGCATCCCCACAACCAAGCCCGCAGTGGACGCCGCCTGCAAGTAAGTGCCCAACGCAACTGTTGCCAACTACGTGTTTTTTGTTCTAAATTCATTTTAATTTGCCTGTATTTTATGTTTGCATTTGTGTAAGTATTTAAATTATGAGTAATGAACTAAATAGGGCAAAAAATAAACGAAGTTGACCACCCTGCGTTAGATGCGGGGGTTGCCAAGGTTGGTACTCATTGATCCTCTTGACCTATCTTCAAGATGGCGTCGGTGCGTCTGAATTGTGTCGAGGTAAGGTTAATTCTACTACAGGTTAGAAAGAAAATGTGTTTTACTATGGGAGAGGAAAAGTTGTCCGCTAGTTTCGCCACAATCGCTAAGCGACCAGAAACGTACGAAACAGTTGTAAATTTAAATTTAAAAAAGGCTTGGGAATAAAAAAAAATTATTCAATTAAATTTTAAAGTGAAAGGAAACCAATTTCGCGTTTTTAAATTATCAACTTAATGTAACTTAAAATTCAGAAAATGCTCTGTGATTGGTCAGTTTACACTCCGTTCTGACCGATACCAGAGGTCAAGCGGCAGAAATTTTCCCTGCGACAAAACTGTAATACTGATCTTTCTAACCTTTTGTAGAATTAACCTTAGCCGAGGTGAGAATAATATTCGGTTTCGTGGTAATCGTTACGTACTGCATGTCAGCTGTCGTGTGTTTTGTTTAGGGTTTTTTGTCGTATTCGCATGGTTGTCACATTTTATTTACAATTTTTTTAAAAATGCGTAGACTCAATCATCAAAATTTTAGTTAACTCACATCTATTTCATTCACAGTTTACTTTATAACTGAAGCGCACAAGCTCACAGCTAAGCCCTCTATACAACTGCGCGACGCGAAGCGGCTCGGTGTGACGTGAGGTCACACCAAACGAGCCAATCATAGTCACGTCGCTCGCGATGCGCGACAGTTAACAAAGCGACAAGACTGACTTGCCGCCCGGGCGATATAGCTGGCGACGTCAAAGACAACAGCCAATCAGAAGCAAGAATGCGGAAAATAGGAAAAGTAACTATTGTGATACACGTAAACAAGAGAAAAGAAACGAAGGATGGAATATTGGTCTGGCCACATTATATTACATGTTTGCTACCGCTTCACAGTAACATAACCTGATATTCCGTCACAAATGTTGTTTATATATAGCAGCTTGTTAAAATTCTCGAGGGCAGAGAAGGTCAACCAAATTTTCAAGTTTTTATGAGGCGCTTACGAAAATTCTCTCGTAGGAGTAGGGTAGGTTATCTCAGTCACGTGACCAAGATTTGTCTATTACCAGGATTTGATAACCGTCTGCAATGATATTCAAGGTTTTAAAATGTCGGTAATAAAAACATTGCTTACATATTTTCCACATGATACATTTATTGCTAAATGCTACAGCCGCAGTGCATTCTTTACACGTATTACGTTTACTTTCAAATATAATAATATTTTAGGAATTGACAGAGATACCATTGGTTGATATTTCGAACACGAGCAGGCTTACCTGCGGTAATATTTAAAACACAAAAAACTTGAAATTTTTTCTGACCTACCCCACCATCGTGTATTTTCATAAACACATATGCGTGGTGTTCGAAATTAAACCGTAGTGAAACTACGCGTGTTCAAAATTTCAAGGATTCACGGTGTCCGAGGGGTCAGACCTCTTGCCTACCACCAAGGCGATCTGGGTTAGATTCCCGGCGAGATCCGTTCCCGAATTTTCGCCTGTGGGAATCGTGCTGGACAATGACGCTGGTCGGAGGGTTTCTCGGGGTTCTTCCGTTTCCCCCGTCCCTTCATTTCTCCAAATTCACATCATATCACACCCCCCCCCACCAGCGCTAAAGATCTCGATGTTAAGCATTCACTCAAAATTTCAACCGATGACCTCTGGGTAATCTACCAGAAGTAATATTATTTTTGAGCCTAAATAAAATTACTTGTAAAGAATGCATTGCAGACTTAGAACATTAGCAAAACATTTATTTTGTAGACAATATGAAAATTTTTTTATCTCCGCCATCTTAAAACATTAAATAGCATTGTATGCGTTCATCAAATCCTGGTAATCGACAAAGCCTGGTCATGTGACTGGAATAAAGTACCCTACTCCAACGACTAAATAACTGCCTTATGTGGTTCACATATCAACACGCAGATGGCAGGCTGTGCCAACTTTTTCTTCCGCCAGCTGCTTCGTCATCATCAGAGAATAAATAAGTACTTCCAGGCATAATACTAGATGATACTTTAAAAATTATTATAAAAAACACGAAGAAACACAAAAAAAAATTAAAACGGGAAATAAAAAAAAAAGAAAAAGACATGAAAATTAACACAGTTCAAATGCTGTTTCTGAAATTAATTTACATAGTGCATTTACGTTTTGGCATTATAAAATAACTCGCACATTAAACTAAACCAGAAAACGTTTCTCTTTTGACTTAGATGCACAGGCAATATACAGTATGACGATAGATTTTGCTTCTGATGTCCTTGTTTATTATGTGACACATCTGACAGACAACTTACGTAACGAAAAATAAATGTTACAGTGAAATGAAAAAATACATCTATTCTAACGCATGCCACTAAAAATAGTTTTAATTAGTATGTCGAATCGTCAAATGCAATTACGAATGTAATATTGTTAACGTGTCAGTTATGAGATGTCTGTCTCCAGTATTCGTCATTCATTGTTGTTCCGCCATTATAGTTTGTAATTTTGTAAGTCAAACTCCTACGTACCGATGCAGGTTTCGTGTTAATTTAACTGGGGAACGTTGCATTAAATCTATTTTAAAAATGTCGAACGTCATTCGTTGCTCTGCAGATTTAGACTACAAATACGCTATTCACCGTGGAGCATTATATTACATAAAACAAAGAGATATAATTCAGGAAGATAAACAACCGAAATACTCGTTTTTGAAAGAAACAATTGCAGAGGTACCAATGATTAAACATGAAACTTGTGCTACATCGAATGTTTTTGAAGTTGGTGTTACAGTGTTCTTAATTGTAGCTATGGATTAACCAACTTCGGAAGTCTTCGGGGAAAAATAATGTTGTTGTTTAACATGGGAGTTATGATTCTCTTATGAAATGCTCCCTGACTCTGATGAATTACACGATGACTTTCAGACTGTTTAAGTAAATGGCAGTTTCCATAAATAAGTGACTCAAAATAATTTTTTTTTTCGGTGCTGTGAATCTGAATTTTACGGAATTTTAAACAAACTTTTCACTACCTCATACCACCCACATCTCCAAAATGTGTAAACAAAAAATATTACTTTCGGTTTTAAATTTAAGAACATTACCAAAGCTAGTTTTAAAATTGAATGATACTCTTAAAATTCCAGGTACCTCTGGATGACGCGAAAATTATCAATTCTTCAATTACGTGTGTTACATGACGTTATGGAAATACACAATGACATAATCATGCTTGAAGACAACCCTAGTTGCAACAGGCGATGAAACAAGAGTGATGTAAGCGCAGAAATCGTGAAACCCCATAAGTTCTAGCTGACTGGAGTGCAATGGGGCTTCTTCTCTTTTACGACCGCGTTCGAAACACTCCCAGCTCATGAAGACGTCTCTCGTTCGCATATTGAACTTAATGACGTCTTAATTAGCTGGCTCTGTGTCGCTCTAAATTACTCTAGACTGGCAAGTTTGAAGTTCAAAGTGATGGTTCTTTAACCAGAGTCGTGCTAAGCGGAAGTCGTCGTAACACACAGGATATTCCGGAGACACAAATCATCAACACAAAAAATTCATAGCCTCCACAGGAGGACAATCATTCTCGAGGTCAAAATAACACGAGTGGGTAAAATGTATCTGATATGAAAACTGCTATTAGTAAATTCATACTATTAATATATATTAAAATAGCATTGAAACTTTTAAAATAAAATAATACTTATGGGGTGACGTTTAAGTCACAATTCTAGCTTAACTATGAAGTGCACTGAAAAAAATACTTATTGGTCACCACAAAATATTTTGTTATAATGGACCTTATCAAATTTTTTTTTGTAGTAACCACAAACATTTTTTTGTCTGTCCCCAATGAAGCTTTAAAGTGACCACAAAAAAAGTTTGTAACCACTACAAAATTATTTTGTGAAGTCCATATTGACAAAACATTTTGTCGCCACCACAAAACTGTTTTTTTTTTTTCTGTGTGGGCTACAAAATTATATATAAAAATAAAGTAAATAACTACCGCTTGACTTAAACACGAAGTGTATGACATCTGCTTTGCCCCAATATAATTTACTAAAAATCAGTTTGGCCAACAAAGTAGTTTTCATTTCGCACATACTTTTTGTTCACAAACAAATTTCTTGTGACGGCAATATTTTATTGATATATATGTATATGTATATGTATATATATATATATATATATATATATATATATATATATATATATATATATATATAT
>PNEQ01120207.1:0-25465 GCA_003012365.1 Medauroidea extradentata | reverse complement strand
ATTTAACTTATTCACAAAATATAAATGTTGTTACTTACAGTTTTCAATGTGAATATTTCTTCAAGTTTTGTACTGTGTACTAGAATCACGTCGGGGTCACCAATTTGTGGTTTACACAAATAAAATGTACGTTATTCGAGTATTAAATATATTTGCAAATTATATTCATGTTTACATTAGATTGACCAAACATAAAAAAATAATTCTTCTGTCTCTTGCAAATTAAACAAATCCTCCATGGATATCTATAATAATATGATGTGTTCATTTATAGTACTCTAGTGACTCCACAAATTCAAACACCCCTTCTTATTTTAAGGCGTTTACAAAAGCAAAAAGATGTTAGGGTAGGTAGGACGAAATTTCAACTTATGTTATGCAAATATTCACACGAGTTAGTTTACTCGTGCTCAAATACTCACGAGGGCAGCCTCTCCATCAACTCTTCGCTTACAATGATCTGGAGCAAGGTAGGCGAACGTTATCAGTCAAATGTCGCAATTTGGCGCGTAGCAAATGTAAACAGTAGACATAACCAAAACCGTAACTAAGTGAAACTCAAATGCATTGTTTGTAAATAGCGAAGAAACAAACAAGAAAATATATAAAATTGAAGTAATGTGTCAAAATTGTGCTATGGACGTCAAAGTTATTGGAATATTTTAACATGCAGAAAATATGCTGGCTTCTTTTTTATTCCCACCATCTTAAAACCCCGAACAGAAATAAAGGCGTACGTCACAATCCTGATGGTCGACAAAACCTGATCACGTGAATGAAAAAAAAATTACCAGCCTTTAATCCTTCTCGTGTGTATTTGCAATAGCTTTAGGTGCTTAACATCGGAGCACTCAACACGCCACTTAATATGTAAAGACGTTGATAATTGCCTTCTGATGAAGTGGTAAAGTTATATTGTTCATAAACACGGGGATAACGGAGGTGGAATGATGTAGCAGTACGGAAGAGAGGAAGCTGTGGTCATTTCGTCGAAAGATAATCTGCAATGGGGATTAATGATTAAGCGAAGAATTTCGGACATACGTAATGTCAGCTCTATGGCGTCCCAGAACACCAATAGTGACATAGGGTTATGTAAGCTCGTTAGCGGTGACCACGATCTATGAAGGTAGAGGTATTGACACTGAGGAGGAATAAAATGTGACTCCCTTCTTGTCGCCGAGCGCTAGTAGTAATTTGGTGGAACATTTGTCTTGTTTTTGTATTTGGCTTAGCTTAAAATGTGAAGTTGTTACCGGAATTGCGAGTATTATATCGAAGAATAAAATGGGAACGTAATTTTTTATTTGAACACATTTTTTTACAACAATAAAATTTAATTTTTCAATCTTTTACTTGTAGTTGCACATTGCAACGATTCTAAAATTTTGTAGGGCACGAAATATAGTTTTTGTTCGAATGTGTTCACTAAAATAATAATACACAATATATTTCTTCAGACTACTTTTATAAACAGTTCCACACATGCCAATGCATTATGGACATGGGACATGTATATACTATATCAGCTTACCTTATTAACATTATTTTATGTAAATAATTGCAAAAATGTTAAAACGCGAGATGTAAACAACACAAATCTTCCACCAAATTACTA
Organism: Medauroidea extradentata; assembly: GCA_003012365.1. NCBI lineage: Eukaryota > Metazoa > Arthropoda > Insecta > Phasmatodea > Phasmatidae > Medauroidea > Medauroidea extradentata. The sequence goes on along the minus strand of PNEQ01120207.1, from coordinate 23,847 downwards.
CTAGCGCTCGGCGACATGAAGAGGTCACTTTCTCTTGCTGGAGAGCATACGCAGTGTCAAGACCTCTACCTCTTAGACCATGGCGGTACACACAACGTACGGTTTAGGGCACAATGAACATAACAGGTACATAGTTATTGTGATAGTAATATCGTAAACATAAACACAGGTGTCGAGAGTCAATAATAATCGTAATGTGCTTAGTAATAATATGTAGAAATTTGGCTGTCGCTGTTGTGAAGAAAGTTGTGTTGGCGACATGTGGAAAAAGTAAAACCTAATTTTCATATTCCTAATTTATAGTATAGCATTTTAAAATGAACTTTAAGACTATCCACATAATTATTTTCGTTCTTTCTGTGGCAGTTTGTCTCTTCAACTACAGCAATTCTCTCGCACAATCAAATATAGGACAGTCGTTTTTCTGTACGACCAAGTATAACCCAGGCTTTTTATTCTCTGATAATTTAGTCACTCGTGCGACAGAGTAGTATCGCTTTCAGGGCTACTGATTGGACAAACCTTTCACACAGTATTAATATAAAGCAAAAGTTGAACTTGGTCGAACTTTTCTTAATATTTAAACCTGTCTTGTATATGTGTTTATCGCTATGTACGATTGTAGCTAGTCAGACTGATGTACATGTAGGTTAAATTAACTATTGTGTTTAACACTGTATATATGCTTATGCTCATTGTAACTCAGCCTATTACCTCGCTCAGTAATAGTAACACAAGTAAACATATAAGAAACTAGCTGAGTTTGATGGTTGACATGTACATACAAATAAAACAAATATGAAAAATACCATAATGAACGTGAAATGACTATCCCTTACGTGGTTTTTTACATATTTTATTAAGGTGGCCTTCTGCCCAAGCCACCGAGCAGCGTGCAGAGCTTCGGCTGTTACAAGTTTATTCGAGAACTGATCTGTGTGCATAAGTGACGTCTGCTTAAGAATATCATTTAAATATGTTGCACGTGTGTTTCCAAGATTGGCTCCTCAATTTATCTGTAGAGTTTATATTTCGCGCAGGTGAAAATGGATGTTCTTGCAGTTCTTTTATAGTATTGTAATGAGCCATTGCTCTCGCAGGCACGATGCTGAAGAGCCGCGCCATTTTCCTTCCTGCCTTACTCGCTACAACAGCCCCGACAGCGAGGTGCCGGACTGCGCCCCCCGCCCTTCCCTCGGGCTTACCACCCCTGGCGAAACGGACTGCTCGGACGGAGCTGATGTCATGGGCCCAGACTGACGTCAATGGCCTTTTCAATGGGTGGGCACCTGCCAATCACCTTTGACAGGCATTCAGCTCGGATGTGACTGAATGTTACCCCAGCATCGGGAATGTTCAACTCACATCACCCAGCTTTGTCGTCAGGCTAGGAGAATATTCTGGGTATCTTTGCAGGTGACTATAAATACTGGCTAACTGCGAGCCGCGACAGAGTCATAGTGGCGATTAGCTGGTTAATGTACGCGACGAGGGACGAGGCGGGACCAGCAGAGTAAGGAGAGACAGCGCTAGTGCGGACGGCGTGGCGGTGACTGTCTTCGAGTGATGTAAGTTTGCGAGAGGACGAACATGTTTGACTGTAGTTGTGCGTTGTGGAACATTTCTAGAGGGACATTTACGATATTGGAGGACTGAAAGAATGAGACATTTATTCATTAAATACTAGAGTAGAAAATTATACTTTTAGTTAGGTTAACTGTATATAATATATGTAAATGTTTATTTAAATATTGTGAATTGCAAGTGTTGTATACTTAATATCGAGTGTTTTATAGATGTTATAGTAAATTAAGAACTTTAATTTAATTTATTTATTTAATTATCTAAGTCCTCCATCGCAAGCGAATTTGGCAGCACCCTGGGCGGCAAAATTGTTACAGTATGAAAATCTTGGCGCAGAATATTTTAAAAGGTATAGCCATGTGCATTACACACTTATGTGTAATATTACGAGGGTCGCCACTAAGTGTCTCATAGACGCATGTTGTCGGCGTCAGTTCAGAGACGTTGATAGGATGAGGCATGATGCGTGTACTGTGTCACGTCCGCACTTCTAGGCCTCGTACACGCAAATATGTTCACCCAAGTGGCCACCATAAAGTACCCGTAAGCTTTGGTGCTATTTAAAGCAAATTTATATTCTATGATTAACAAATTTGGATAAAGATCATGGTAATTTACTGCAGACGTTAATTATTCGAAATCTATCGCAAGTAAATCTCGTTACTCAGGGCTGCCGTATGTAGGAAAGTAATTTCTTTGAAATAGGCCTATCCTAAAGTCATGCCACGTGTTCAAACGTCACTTCCAGTTATGCCATGTGCTGTCTACAGCCAAACACTGCTCGTTTCTTTATTCGTACTCTTGTATGATTGGAGGAGCTGAATTGTAGCCCCTTAGAAGGGCAGCCCTTTTGGACGGATTTTTATGGTACGAGTATGTTTGTGAAGCACTGGAAAGAGCAGTCCTTTTCTCCCAGGGTTCTATTAAATACAATTTTTAACGGTTGTCTGTATTGTTGTGCCTTGGACACGCTGTTTTTTTATTTTTTTTATTTTTTTTTTTTTTAGCAGTGGTGTTGATGGTTCGTCTGAATAGTTGCCCCTTGGAAGGGTAGCTCTTCAGATTTGTTAGGCGAGGTTACATTAATTAGACTAGGTAAGGTTAGGAAATTTTAGGTTCGGGTCAGGATATCTTGCCTCTTCGAAGGGGCAACAATTCAGACAATACTTCAGACAACGCAACTGCAGAAAATTCATGAAGGGTTGCCCTTCCAAGGCGCAACAATTAGTCGCCACGTATAATTGTTACATTTTTTGGGACTTGATAGTGCTGAAATGGGGCGTGCATCATTAACATGTCTTCGTTGAATCAGCAAGTAGGGGTAAACGGCCGTCGTGTAAGACAGCTGACCTCGCCATGGCGGCCGTGTGGGGTGCCGCGGACCCCCGAGGGAGCGCCTACATAACGGTACTGTAGTTTCGGCCACACGCACGCGCGTATATAAAAAACTAGTCATGAGGTGGTGCAGCAGCTGGGCCGGCCAACTGCAGCGATGGGGAATTTGCCGTCCGAGGAAGCACCTGTCTGCCTGGTCCGCCCGCCGCGGGCCTAGTACTGGTCCACTCGGCTAGGAGACACATTACGCGTTCAGAAGCCATACCGATTAACTCCAGTTTTGTAATTTTTTAGTTCGCAAGACTGAAGTAGCACTTCTGGCATCTGAAAATTTCAACAAATGTTTCAGTTGCCATAGCGATTAACTATATGGAACTTGCAGTTTATTTATTGTTTACTTCACCTGTTGTTTGAGAAGTTATGTTTGGTCTTGTAATGTACGCTATGGTTGCGGACATGCTCTAACCATACTGTTTCATTACTGGTATTAATTTGAGTTGAAAATGAGTGGTTTTGAAATTGAAAGTGATAGTCGCAGGCTCGCAGCGATATAAGTGATATTTCTGTTGACGATACAGTCACAGATCCAGGCTACATCCCTGAATGTGTGACAGGTACGTCTAGAACTACTGTAAACTCTGAATTAAATGTAGTTAATGTAGACTCACCTATTGGATGTAGAAAAGTAATTATTAGTAGGCGTAACGGTGATTCGTCAGAAGAAGAAATTAATTATTCAAATAGTTCAAGTGTGGATGCTAGTGGTAAGCAACCGAAAGGCTGTGAACGTGCAAGGAATCCAGAAACATGGATGAGGACACGAAGCAAGAACAGGAAACTGCCTGGTCAAGAATACAAAATGAGAGCGGACAAAACAGTTCAAGAAAATATTTTCAGTGACAAGCTTTGTCATCTCAGCAAAATATATTTCTTCGCTGTTGCATAAAATCAAGTTGCATTAGCAGACGTAGACTTACCAATATCTCAAGTAACTAAAATTTTTCTTTTATCTTACGCATTGAAAGAGATGAGACATTGATATATGTAAAAAATACTTTAGAGAAACCATTCACGTTTCTGATGGCAGAATTTACAACTGCAGTGTTAAATATGACGTCAGCCTTGCTTTAGACAAAAGAGGTAATTCTACTTCAGGCAACAACGTTGATACAACTGATGTCGTAAACCACATAAAGGCATTTCCAGCCTACTGTAGTCATTACAGCCGATCACACAATTCAAATCGGAAATACTTGAACCCCGATTTAACTGTCAAGAAAATGTATGACTTGTATGTTTTGTGGTGTAGTGAAAATGGCAAATAGTCTGTTAAGGAGAAAATGTTTTATCATAACTTCTCATTTCAATTTAATTTGCATTTTAAGCCCCCTATGAAAGGTACTTGCAGGTTTCTGATGGCTTTAAGACTAAACTGTTAAGTGTTAAGTGCAAGTGAAAGGAAATGGCAGGAAATGAACTAGAAAGGGATCACAAGAAATTGTTGCCTGCCTAAAGAAACACAACTTGCCACGCTAGCAACGTTAAACATATTGTTACGTACTCAAGACTGCTGTCTGTGGTGGACAAAACCGCAACATTCAAAATAGTACTTAGTTTAGTTTCAAGAAATTCCTATAATTTTTAGTTTCAGGTCACAGCTACTTGCTTTGCGATTCTGATTTTTCATTCATAGAAAAACGAGCAAAAACATCCAATAACATATTCTCACCCAGCGATTGGTACAACATTATTGTTGAGTGAAGGAAATTAAAATAAGTACAACTTGACTTTAATGAGCCATGAAGATTCTTGTCGACAAAAGCATTAGAAGACGCCATTACGAATAGGGAGAAGACTAGACCTGTTAACTGGTTGCAAATGAGATGGATCAGGCTTGACAAACAAAACCCATTTGCCATCAAGTTTAAAAGTACAGTTATACCTGAAATTCCATTCACAGAACTCAACATTAACAAGCTAGATAAAGGTCATCCACAAACCAGCCTTGGAAATATTTCGCAAGAACTATTGTATTCCACAATAAGACCCATTACATTGACAAAAAAAAAAGACATGATAGATTTGCTTAAGTATATTCCTCTCACGCACCATTTATATTATTAGGGTCTCAAAACTGAGAGAGGGATTTCAACTCAGCTAGACATCAGTGATGATGAAGCTTATGCATACTCGGACTATGAATGGACTTAATTTAAAAAAACTTATTGTGTGATTATTTTTTCCTGAAACTTAAGTAATTTCAAATTGTTTTATTCTGTTTGTCTGTTTAAAAATTTATCAATATGTTAACTTTCTTATCGAGCAAGAAAAATGTTAACTTGATTTTTCATTGGTTTATTGAATAACACATTTCAGTTTCATTTTTTTCTGTACATTTAATTTTGTTTTTACTTGCAGATTCAAAAATAAGAAACCTTTATAAGTTTTTTTACCAATCATTCTGTATTGAAATTTGGTACATTTTAGTTACGTATAAAAATGTTCAACAATTATGTAGGTACACAAAAATAGGTAAAAAAAACTTTTTTAGTTACCTTAACATAGGTTACTCCTTGATTTTAAGTTTTTTTTTTTCAACACTTCAAAAATATGCTTGGGGTGTAAGAAAGAATGGTAACTGTGCACAATAAGCCAATGTGTGTAAGTTATAAACATATATGCTGAAAGAAGTGAAGAAAATAACCTCTTAGTCACCGCAACTAATCCTAGAGAAAGGGAGGAGGGGGTTGAATGAGCCAGAGAGAAGGGGTTTAACAAAGGGTTCTGGTTGAAGTCAGAACTCGATACCTCATAAATCACTAGAATTATTTTTGAATAAATTTCAGTTGGTAATTTCACTAACTCCACATAAATATAATGTTTTTCGATCATATTATTTTTTATAAATATCTTTACAAGGTAATAAATACTTTTACAAAATATATTACCATATGAAACACAAGAAAAAAATACGAAACCATGCAAATTTTACCACTTGTATTTTTACATGTTATAATATATTATGTGTTGTAACATAACATGTTGTCCAATGTTACAGATGAGTATAAATTTCAGTTTATTTGTCAATTAACTTAGGTATTCTATGACCAAAGTTACCACGTGCCAGGAAGAAAGTTTTAATCGTCTATGTATTGAATGTATAAGATATTGTGTTTTGAAACTTTAATGACTTCTACAGCTTTGATATCTATGCTAGAAATATTTGTTTAGGATCACGGATTACAATCTGATCTGATCATATTGGCGAACAAACCCGGGGTTAGCTACGAGGAAAGTATTGAATGGAATTGGTGTTGCGACGTTAAAACAAGAGAAGTAGTTTTGTTGAAGATGATTGAGAAAATATTATGGAATATAAGAACGTTCCCGTCCATGATGCCGAACAGACGTGTAGTCAAGAAGACTTGATTTCTTCGACGAGACGCTAAATTGTTCATACGCGTCGTCTGAAAGGTCTCACTTTGCGTCTACGACAAATACCAGGAAAATTATATTTGAAATTATACACGATGCCAAAGCTGAAGAAGGATATTCAAGGGAATTATAAAGAAGAACCCGAGGTTCAGGCCATTCCATAGTCCACTTCGTGTCCGTTGCTGTCCTGGGTCTCCGAGGTCTTCAGTTCGACGGGTCCACCATTCAATGAACGAGGGGAACAAGAGCTTCATCCGAGGACGATGAGGTCGCGATCGTCTTACAAGAACCAAGAGTTCGTGGTCGTCACCCAAGGACGAGAAGGATGTGGTCGAATAAGTATGGAGGGATGATCTAGAGGCAACTGTCCCGACCTACTACAAGACATCCCTGGTAAGACCCACCCAAACTACGCCATCGGGCCAAGTTTAGTTCTTCGTTAAAGAGTTGGAAAAAATCTAGTAAATTTTCGATAAATTCCCGAAAAATTAGTTGATTCAGCAGAACAGCTTCAAAATTCTTCTTATATCTCAACAAGTGTAATTCACTTCAAAATGAACAAAACCTAAGATCGACCTGAGATTTCTAAACCTGAGCTAGCAAAGAGTTTTAAGAAATTTATAAGTTGTTCCGGGAACAAACAGGAAAATGGAAACGTCTAGAACACAGAAAATTACGGAAAGCCTGGGTTTGTAAGTTAATTGATGGTCAGGTTCGTACCCGAGTTAATCACCTAGGTCACGGTAGAAACACATCATTTGAAATTCCATGCACTAACATAATTTCTGCTTATTTTATTATCTAGTTGCCTGACTTGTCTGCAGAAGTCATTATTTTTCCTATTGTGTAAATTCTTTTTAAATATATTTCTTATGACTTCTACGGGCGTTTAGTTTCCATTTGGTCAGTAGCTCTAGTAATAGAGATATTGTTTTTTTTTCTAATTTGTCTCATCCTTTATTATTAAAGTGAAAGAAAAGTTTCACAACATATTTTCTTTACAGTGTCATACTGAACAATTAGTAACAATGGAGTTAGTCCGTATGGCTTCTGAACGCCTCACATATCCTCGACTATCCCTACGTCACAAGTTCTGCGAGGCTGTGTCACCTCTTTTGTTAAACATATTCACTTACGTGTAGTAAATGAAAGGCATGATGAAATACCAGTAATGTATCTGAACAGATTGTAAGGTAAGTGATCTTTACGTCTCGTCGACAGCGAGGTCATTACAGATGGCAACACACAACTTGGTACAATGACAGGAGCTGAGAGAGGACACGACTATGGTCTTTGTTGAGGGACCATTACAGCATTCGCGTGGAGTGATTTCCGGAAACTATGGATAACCGAAATCAGGATGGCCGGAGCCGGGGGTCGAACTCGGGTCCTCCCGAATGCGAGATCAACGTGCAACTGTTGCGCCACCTCGCTCGAGATCTCTTAATAGAAACATTGCATATGACCATTACGTGGGTTATATTAAACTAAATTAGAACTAGACATTACTTAGTCTTTGTGACAGATAATTATAAATTTTTAGTAAGCTTAATTATTTCGTAATAACTATTTAATATTTCGAATGCAAAGTGAGTAATGAAAGTTAATGTATTTACCTAAGTTCCTTTTGAAATATTTTTAAATATATTCTGCCAAATTTCAAATTAGTAGGAAACTAAGAAAGATCCAGTGTGGCTAATGACGTGGACTAAAGTACCTATCCCTTCTACCCTTACCTTCGTTAAGAAGGCATGGAATATAAGTCAGCACTAAAAGTATAATTTTGAAATTGTAGATGTATCGACGCTAATTTTTGACGGTCTCCGTAGCGTAGTCCGTTAGGCGCCGGTCTACGGTGCGAGAGGCCCTGGGTTCGAATCTCGACACGGGCATGGATGTTTTGTTGTCCTTCTACCTCAGTTACACCTAATCGGCTCGTTGTTAAAGGGCCTCTCACCCCACTTCGAAGCTAATTTGTATAAATGGCAAGTAGTTACGTTACTAAAACAACTAATAAGCCTACATTCCTCAACGTGGCTGCACATTAACCTTAAGATTTAGTGGACCGTAATTTTTTTTTTTACGTTCGAGGTACGGAAACGGGGATGGCTGTAAGTGGAATATAACCTGTGCGTCAAACACCTCATCGCCTCTAGGCGCGGAGTACTAAACTAGCGTGCAGTCTTTTCGTAGAAACAGTTTTACAACGGGACTTCAAGCGAAGACCCTGTTATTTTATTTGTAGAAAGTATGTGGTAAAGTCCAATGCAGGTTTCTATGATTTTGTTTTACGATTACGGTTGATATTTTCTCGGCTACTGCAACGTAAAAAAAGTCATTTTTAGCAATTTTGAGGAGCATTATATGCATGTTTTTGACTATCGGACTGCTTTTTTTAAATCATAGGGACTTAATTTGAAGTGTGTTTTCTTTTCGTAGATAAACGCATTAGAAACATTTTTAGTAACTATACATGAAAAACTACTTTTCGTATCACGCTACAACACGTCTCACGCGCCAGATCCACTGACTCTTTAAGTTGAACTTGTTCACGTATACCTAAACAATATTGAATATGAATACATTAACTAATTCTCGTGCTATCTTCTTACATGTTGGAACTACAACAACGCAGACTAGTCAATTCAAAGTTGGATAGTAAAGTATATAAATATTAAACTTGCTCTCTGTGTGTTCTGCAATTCTTGACATAATTTACACGTATTAAAATTACGTATTCGTGTCGTAAATCTTCGAGTTGAGGAACATATATTACTAAACACATAATTAACCAACAAGGTGAAATACACGTCACCCTTCTTAGCATTCAATGTCAATCGAGTCTGAAGAAACGTTGGAAAACGGTCTCAGATATTCAAATATTTCAATTGATAAAAATAAAGGTTCGAAGGGCAACAGTTAAAATTAAATTAATGCAGTATACACAAATAAATAAAACTGAAGTCGCCGTATAGGTACGGAGTTAGGCGAAATTTCGATTAATGTTTCATTTAAATATCTCATGAGTTATAATTTTCAAATTGAGCTACCTTATAACTGTTATCACAACACTAAGGTGGCCGTCTGTCCAGGCCGCAGAGCTGTGTTCAGAGCTTCGACCGTTACAAGATTATTCGATAACTGTTCACATGAGTTACGTCTTCTTTGGAATAGCACTTAAAGAACGTTACGCGTGTATATGTTCATTTCAAGATCGAAAATATAAAAATTGGCCGCCATTTTGAATCTGTGTATACCATATGAACTAACAAAAGTCAATTAATTTTATTATGTTATTTGTGTGTGGCGAGTTTGATGAGATACTTAATACGGTTCTTTAATGTCTAGCTTGATCGAAAAATGTTAAAATGGCCGCAAGTTTGAAAACATTAAAATTTCATAAACTAAATGTACAAAAGTCAAGTCCGGTTACTAAGTACTAAGTACTAAGTTTTCAGTCTCGTATGCAGTGTTGACTTTGGACACGTAGGGTGACTTAGGGACGTAAAAAATTTATTTTTCACATATACTGTAGCCCCGACAAATAAATTTATTTTCAAATAGATTTCAAATAGTAATGACAATGACAATTAACGAATAAAAAAATGTACTGAACTGCGCGTGGACAAGTAGATATTTTAAGGTTTTTTCTGAATTATTGAAACATGAGTAAACCTTAAAATATCTACTTGTCTACATGCAGTTCAGTACATTTTTTTTTTTCAGTCCCGTATGCAGTGTTGACTTTGGTCACGTAAGGGGGCGGGATATTCTAATATAGGTTCGATACGACTTGGATTATGTATAATTTTAGTATCGCTGATTATTAAGTATTCAAATAAACTGTTGAAAATTAAACGAGATAGAAATAAAACTTCTTCGTAAGTTTTACTAAGCATAAGATTTCAGCTAATTTAAATTTAAACGTTTGAATAAACAACAGAAGAGTAACAATTACAGTGTGAAAGTAAATTATTTTCAGAGAGATTGTAAAAGATTGTAAAAAAATTTAATAAAATAGAATATAAATAAATAAAACATACTATGCTTTCACAGATCTTGAAAATTATTTATTTAAATGTTTATGTTGTCCAGTAATAAAATGTATAAAATGTAACAAATACGTTGAAACTACTCCATGGTCACTAAAATAAAGCTAAACATACAGTGTGTATGTGTGTGTATATATATATATATATATATATATATATATATATATATATATATATATATATATATTTATTTATTTATATATATATAATTATTTTATTATCAACTACGGCAAATTGTAAGTAGCTTTATTCGTCCTCTATGATTTTATTGGGCAAAATGACGTGATCTGGCAGTTGAATTCTAAACATTTGTGCACAAAGCAGCGGGCAGGTGATTGGACAGATAAGATAAAGTTATATCACTTGCTGGTGCCCTGAAGCAAGTTCATTTGGTAGAAAACTAAATAAGTTGTTCTAAACATGTATCCAGTTTATAAAACACAAATAAATAGATTTCAATTTATAGTTATTCAAGGTTGTACTTAAATTATAAAATATTGTGTATCTAACATCGATAATTCTCTGCCCACCGTACAAGGAGTGCTACAAGCAATTGCGTGCAGTAATGGGTAGAGATTTTTCCAGAGGTTGATTTCGAGGGTGTTCAACTTAACGCAAACCATACGAAACAGGCAAAAAAACACGTAACAAAAATAGGCACTGACCACGAAACGTATAATGGTGTGCCCGTGCGCATTATATATCTGTCTCTCTCTCTCTCTCTCTCTCTAATCTTGTGACGTCACTCTGTACCCAGATCGCTCGGAATGGCCCATTTAAACGTAAACAAATCTGTGCTCCTTTTCACGTCAACGGCGATTTTTAAAGAAACTACGACGTTAAAGCTGATTGGTTCTCTCTGGAAATAAAATTACTAACAACCGGTCATTTACATATGAAATAACTTTTATTGGTGGTTAAATCTGCGCCTGTGTCAGAGCGAGCAAGATTACTTCGCCTCGTTCTGCTATACTCATAAGAAAGCTGAAATAATATGTTATTTAGCACAATGAAATGTACAACAATGTTCAAAATATGGTCATCAAAAATTCTTCCATGCTCACCAATCAAAAGTATTCTGCGAATCTGCTGTTTGCTTGCCATGTAAAATAATGTTTGTGCAATGTGTGGTTAAGTGTGTTTTTTTTTTTTTTTTTTACGTTTATAGGTAACAAATTGCAAAACAGTTTGCATGTTATAAAAGTCAATATATTTCAGTGAAAAATTTTTAATGTTTTGGGTTATACTATTTGGTGAATATTTTGAAAGTAACGTTCATGTAGTAAACATGATCAGGCAAGGGTGGCCTGACCTGCAATTGGCATATTGTAGCTTGGACAGAAATAATGGTAAGCAATATGTAAACGTTTACCAAACCAGGCTGTTATAAGGTGTTTAATTATCTTTCTTAGCATTTAGGTGCAGCAACTACAATTCGGCTGAGATTCAACCTGTCGGTTTAAATGGGTATTCTAAGCCTATGCCTAACATTGTTTAACAGTGTCTAGAATATGCATGTTCAGGAGAAATTTTACAACAAAATAGACGGATTTTGATTCTTTATAGCTGTTTCACACTACGATGCAGATATAATATTACTGCCTTGCCTAACTTCTATATTTGGTGCAGCATTTTAAAACATAATCTATTTCAATTCACCAAAATTCAGCTGTTGACAATTATTATTATTTCACTTGCTATTGTATATTGTTGTTTTGTTACATGCCAGCGTTGCTTACATATAGAGTAAGTCGTTTTATAATCCATAGTTTTATCATTGTCAATATTCTTTTTATTTGTATTCATTTATTTATTGCATTTAATTAGCGGTCCCCCGACGTGATGACGTTCAATATCAAAATATTATTAGGTTATTTTAGTGAAGTTAATTGGCCAAGAGAGAAAAATTATTTTTTACTTTTTAGAGTTTTATTATGTCGGAGTTTACTTAATTTTTTATTTATTTTACTTGTATTTCATTATTTTTAATTTACTCGCATACACTAAATATTATTAAAGATTTTAGTAGTGCAACAACGCTCGTTTTGAGTTACAATATGAATTTATTTACTATTTGTACATCTTTTGTTTTATTCAATATTTTTTTTGTAAATAAATTACAGGAACGGATTGATTACAAACAAGAAAATATTTTTGGTTCGATGATAATAGTAATAATTTTATGTTTAGGTGATTATTTCGTTGAGTTAGTTTACGGTTGCAGAGTTTAATTACTATTTAAGTTTGTTTGAATAGTTTCTCGTTATATTTTGTAAGCTTCAGTGAACGTGTTAAACACGGATATTGGGAGAAAAACTAAAAAAGCTCAAAATGAAGCCAAAAGGTGCAAATTAACGCAGCGTGAATATTACACTCCTAAAAGACAATAAATAGTTGTTGCTATCTGAAGCTACTCAAAAGGCTGAACTGCGCAGTTAAGAAAGTCCACAAGACAGACAGCGTCGTTTGGTGAGGTATGCGTTGAATAAGACTTTGCAGAGATCTTAAAGTTATGTAGAACGTAGTTTACGTCAAACTATAAATGCTAGGAATACCAGTATTTCACGATCTGATGAAATTCTAGAGCAAGAGGCCTTAAGTCGTGTAAAAAAGGTTTGCAGGATGTTGCAATTTGTGAACTTAATCAAAGAAAGTAATTTAATAATCTTCATGACAAATCTGCTTTAACTGAACTGCAAAGATTACGAAACGCATTACCGTAACTATTAAATGTCTATTATTCATCGTTTACAATGAAAATGACAACATTGATTATGTAGCTGCGTTCAGTGCACCGTTGCTAAGCAACATTTCCTGAAATAAATAGTTAAAAACTAGAAAATAGCTCATTATCTTTGAACGGCTGAATATATTTCCTTGAATCATAGATAAGGACCATCTCGATTACGTCAGTTTTCAAACAAAAAAAAACGCATCAAAATTGGTCCGTTCATTTAGGGGCTACGATGCCACTGACAGACACACAGATACACAGACAGTCACATCAAACTTATAACACCCCTCTTTTTGCATCGGGTATTAAAAATGAACCATGCAATCAAATACTATTATAATTGAAGCCAGTGGCGTATCGTGGTCGTGTTCCAAGGCATGCGATATACGCTCCGACTATATACTCTTTGACATGGACTCAATGTGACTACCTGTTATATCCAATAAATAGGGACCTTTGTTTTTCGCGAAAAGAATTTTGCCTCACTTTGTTTCCGTGCCTTACGTGCACACCTGCAGTTCTGCTTCGTGGTCAGCGATTGGATATTTTAACTGTCGCGAGCCTTGGGATTCTACCGGCAAATTACAGACGTGTGGTGTTGCGGGAAAGGTTTTTGTTATTGGCTCAGTCAAATGAGATACGGCTCTTCACACAGACACGCTGCCAATTACCATAAAGCAGAAATGCAGATGTGCACGTACGGCACTGAAACAGACTGGGGCAAAATTATTTTTCGCGAAAAAACAGGGTCCCTACCAATAAACACGTGTTGTGTAAACCGGGGTGTATTACTGGACAATACGTGCCTTGCCTCTTGCACGCTACTGGCTGTGGAGTATACCTGCCCCTGCTAGTCTAATGTTCCACAGGCAACTCGGTGTTGTGTATAGTCACTGCTTAGCAGTGCACGCCTTGGAACACGACCACGATACGACAATGATTAAAGCATTTTATAAATTACCATTTATTGTGAATACCAACATAACGGAAAAGGTCTGCATGAATGAATTATGTTTATAGGCCTATTTTTTGTTAAGTCATAATAATAACTATGATGAAAGCATGTAAAGAGAACCAATGAAATGAAAAATACCTACTGCCAGTAAGGTAGTCCAATATCATATAATTTTAAGATAATAATTTTATATTAAAACTTAGTTAAGTAGGTTCTATACAGTATATTTTGCTTCTTATTATAATAAAATTCCAAGATGGGAAATGATGAAAGTTGAATTACAAACAATAGAGCTATATAGGGTTTCATTTAACATTTTATTGTCTGAGTCATAGATTAATTTATAAAATTGTATCAAATCAAACTAAAGGAGAACAACGAATCGGCAAAACTAATGGCGTGGCAAAATACTGATGAATATTGTTATAAAAATTAGATAACCTAGTGCGAATCGGCAAAACTAATGGCAAGAGACATGTAAAATTCGCGTTATTTTCTGACAGTTGACTAGACTCCAAGTGACTATAGGCTCGTTCTACGTCTCCAGCTGGCCGATATTGTCGTGATTTGACGTGGAGAATGCTTACACGGTAGAGAGGCCAATCTCTGTAAAGACGTAACACACGTATATGACAACATATAATAGTTCGTGGCCAATTGAATCGCATATTATGCTCTGTTATGTATAGGAAAGTGAAGTTTGGTCTGCTATCAAATGATAACGCGAATTTTGCATGTCTCTACTAATGGCGTGGCAAAATACTGATGAATATTGTTATAAAAATTAGATAACCTAGTGTTTGTTAATACGTTTATTTGTACAAGTAAGTTACGTGTTGCAACATCGAATGTCTTAACTAAACAGACGCAATTTTCAACAAGGTTAAAGTTTTCCGCACATACACACGTAAATAAAAAAAAACGGGAAACAGTAAATTTGACGGACAAATACAACAGTCTTGTTTATAGACATCAATAACAGCTGTGCGGCTAACTTTATAATTGCTTAAACAAATACTGTACTTCTCTTCATTAATAGTTACCGTTTTGTTTTTTGTGAAGGTAATACACTTGTTATTTATTTCCTAGTGCGTTTTGGTTATATATTACGCCAGGTATTTCTAATTTTCGAACAAATTAAGCTCTGACCGTTTTTCTCCCATTACAGACAATGTAAACATCTGAGTGACGTCACTGCGCAGTAGCTATGCATTTCGATCGCCGATCGGATAGGCCTCTATAGTTTGGCCATGGTTACTGACCACAATTTTCATAGCTGTTACGATCATTTGAATTCTTCTGTAATCGAGTTGTACTGAATTTACCCAACGACTATAACAATAAGCAAGCCCCAAAAAAAATTCCACAAAATGAACTGAATTAATGTGTGTTACGAAAGTGTTATCATTAATCAAGTTTAAAAAGAGATATTGGCTCATTCCACAAACGTAGAAACAGCGCAAGGAAACGTTGGGCCGCGACGAAATAAACACCAAGGGAACATAGATACCCTGATTTTTCACGAAAAGAATTCTGCAATAGTTTGTATCAATGCCTTATGTGCACATATGCAGCCTTGCTGCATGGTTATTGGCATAGTGTATTATTGCACAGACGTGTTTCATTTAACTTGTTCCAATAGGAACGAGGTTACTGCCACACCACACGTCTGTTATTTGCGAGTAGAACCCTAGACACTGAGAGTAAAAAACAGCCAATCACTGACCATGAAGCACGGCTGCATATGTGCACATAAGGCATTGAAACATACTGTTGCAGAATAATTTTCGCGAAAAATTGTGGGCTCTAAACATAAAGTTAAACCGGGTGTTTAAAGCCCACGCTGTCTGCCTTCGACATTAACTGCTGGTCGATTCGAGCCCACATAAAGATCACACATACTTTTGCAACAATAAAATAATTACATACAATGAATTAACACACATTAAGGTTATTGCAGAAAACACGAGTAGTAAATAACCAAACTTGATAAACATCCAGTATATTGAGAACACTGTTTGAAATTGTACAAGACATTACAAAGGCTTAACGAAACAATACATGCAAAAAATTGCAGATGCGTACTTGAAAAATCATTAATATCGCTTAAGGCAGTGCTGAGAACATTTGCAATACGAATGAAAATTCTAAGACCCAATGGATACACAAAACTGACTCAAGGATTTAATAATTGTCAAAATTCGAGTCATAGTGTACTTCAACGACTAGACTGACAACAATGTGCCTTACTAAAGGCATGATACACTAGTCAAAGTTCGTGTGTACACACAACTACGTCATCTACCAGACGCTGTATTCTATTAAAGAAGGAAACAAATTGCACGACGAACATTGCAGAATATCTTACAAGCATTTAAACCAGAAATTAATCAGGCCGGCCAAAACGGAATTATTTATAAAAAAATCTAACCCTCAAAAAATATGTGAAACCTGCCGCTCTCGGTTCGCCGCCATTAAACCAGGCGTCTTACCACCCCGCCAGCAAACTGTTCTGTACTTCATTTCATATAAGTTTGGATAAATCTGACGGCAACTTACGGACAATAATTTGTAATATTTTGTTATTTTTGTCACTACACAAGACAATCTTTGCATTACAAATGCAGAAATTGATCGATAACTCAGGTTCATTTTAGAGCTAAAAATGTCTTGCATTGTGCAATAAATTACAAAATACTAAAAAATTATTGCCCATAAGTTGCAGTCAAATTTATCCAAACTTGTGTGAAACATGTGATCTCAACAAAATACCACAACTAAGCTCTTTAGTGTCTACTTTTTTAGATATATTAATTTTTTCACTCCTAAACGAGAGAAGGTATCAAAAATCTGTGGCAGTTTTGCTTAAAATCGTCTTCTTCATGTTGGCAGAATTTCTCAAGGCAGTAAATACCATGGTTTTGGCTAGTTGTGAAATTATTGAAATTTTTATCAATTGGCTTTTTAGCCGAAACCAGTGGTGGTTCGTGGGTTGTTGCCAGGTAGGGCTGCAGTTGCCAAGAGCTGTAGGGTATACGGTTGTGCGCTGGTTGACTCTACAGCCACTGACACGCTGATGTGCAGGTGCCCCTTACTACTGAGTGGTCACAACACATCTAATAGCCGGCAAATATTTCATGGTCATTGGTCTTCGGCGCGTTCATCAAGAATGTACAGTTCCGACTATCTGCAACCCCATCTGGCAACAACCCACGAGCCACTACTGGCCGAAACCATATAGTTTCTTGCCTTGAAAAAAAAAAATTGACTATCATGGCAAAAACCATTTTCAACAAAACTGCTAGGCAGATTTTTTATACGTGTACTCGTTTAAGTTAAAAAAAATTATTACCGCGAAAACGGTTGAAACTAAGGAGCATGGCCTTAAACTTCATGGAGGTAAGTTAAACTTAGCCGATCAGCCGTTTCGGCAAAGCCAACTGCGCAAGCCCAAGGAATATAAGATGTGTCAGGAGCATAGAGGTAATATATAGTAGAGGGAACATGACGTCACAAAAGTGTGTCCAACATGGTCTCGAGAGTTTGTTGTTTATTCGTGTTTTCTCGGCGTAAAAATGTAGTCGTGTTGTTTGAAACTCACGGCGTACCTTCCAGAATATACATTTAGTCATGCGGTGTCACCAAGATCTCGGTTCAAAACCCTATAGTAAGTATGAAGCTAATATTTACTTTTTACTAAAAACATCTGTGTTAATGAAACAAGTCACGGGGCAAACATGGTTTACATTTGCGTTCTGAAATTTCTACGCGATAATACTATGCGATAATATGGTAACATGCTCTCCTTAGTTCATATATTCATAAGGTACCAAAATAACCCAACATAGTTGTGGTTACTAAGCAATATTATCTTGGCTTTCAATGTTATTTCAAATCTCCCGCGCATATTTCACTAAAGTCACGTGACACATGTTGAACACACAATTCGTACGCAGCTGTACAGAGGAGACTCCCTCTACCCTATATTTACTCTAAGATCAGGAGGGAACAGACATTCCATAGAACAAGACAAAATTTCCAGCTGACAACGCTAGGGGCGCTCACAGTTACTTTATTTGTTTTAAGGGCGCGGTCTACCACAACTTTCGTCACAATTTTTTTATTTTTTTATTTGTACCAGATTTTTATTTATTTATTTATTTATTTATTTTTTTGTTATTTTAGACACAAAATGTCACTAAATTTGGATCTTATGAAATTTTTTACCTCTCATAGTTTTCGCGTAATGGCTTGTTAAAGTCATATTTTGCATGTTTCCGTTTTAAGGACTACACTAAAACCAACTGATATACCAAACTAAAAAAACACAGTGAATAAAGACATTGCAGGCTACAATGTCATGCTCATAAAAATAAAGAATAAAAATTATTTATATTTAAAAAAATTATTGCATTTTTTAAATTTTTATTTTAAGTTTCAACATTTTTTTAATACAAATAATTTTTATTCTTTATTTTTATGAGCATGACATTGTAGCCTGCAATGTCTTTATCCACTGTGATTTTCTTGAGTTTGGTGTATCAGTTAGTTTTAGTGAAGTCGTTAAAACGGAAACATACAAAATATGACTTTAATAAGCCATTACGCGAAAACTATGAGATATATTAAAATTTCATAAGAGCCAAATTTAGTCACATTTTGTATCTAAAATAAGAAAAAAATATCTGGTAGAAATAAAAATTAAAAAAATTGTGATGAACATTGCGGTATACCGCGCTCTTAAGCACTGTACGGTAGAGATAATTCGCTAATTTATGACATCTCAAAATGACCATACTCGTGGAAGTTCTTTTGGTAGCATTCTTGAGAAAATATCTAACTTACCTGCTCAAAATGTAATTTTTATTAATGCTACAATAAAACCAGTGTGAATGGAAGTGCATGAAATTCATTGAACCTGCGAATGTTTTTTTGATACTATTACTCAATACCATGTGGCACTGTGTACATATAGGCTGTTCACTATAAACTGAACACTCAGCAGAACATATATTTAATTAATAATATGTTTTATTGGTCCAATAGATATTAACTTTTGAGTATTTTGAAACATTTACACTGCTTTTTAGTTACATTGAAGTTTTCATATTAAAAATAGTAAAGATGGCTGCAAAACGGCTGAAAGAAACTTTTACGCAGTACTCACTTTATCGTTAACGGCCTATGCACGTACTAATTCCTATGTTTAGTTTGATTTGTTGAAAACGTGGATAAGCTGGGAACGTTAGATTGGCAGTAACCAAATCATACAAAGTGTAAAATTTCGGGAAACACTTTCATATAGCTTTGTATGTAGGAAAAAGTATCAAACAAGAGCTAGTGCCATTCGTGCTACGACTGGGAGAACCATAATTCCAATTTAGCAACACCTGCTTTCAAACTTCTCGAAAAACCCTACGTGTGTTTTTGCCATTTCCCATAAACTACACAATCTCTTGACCTGTCCACAGTTAATCTAATCGGGACTCGTTCCGTTACTATACAAACCTGACTGTACTCGCCCACAAGCTCCATTGTGTGAGGCATTTATTTTCATAACGTAAGGTAATTGTTCACCTCTATGACACACACAATGTTGCAGCCTGCACTACTGCATGATAAAATACATAGAACTCAAACTGTATTCGACATGTACGTTATTACATGCAGTCAACTGAGTACGGTATACCTATCAATCTATGAGATTAGTGAATAAAATTTCTATCTTCCGGAATACAATTATTTTTTCAGGCTATTTTTGTTACTGCTCGTGGTTGTACTTAAAACCAAAGCAATTTTTAATAGCAGTAATAATTAGTAAACAATTAATTAACTCCTTTTTTACGTTACGTGGCATGATTTGAAATAAATAAATATATTATGTATATAGATATGATTTAATATAATATACTAGAGAGCAATACTTACTGTAATCTATAAGACCTTTAAAAACAGAGACGAATAGAGAAATTTTACTTACTCCAGTTCGTAGTGGTAAATTCTTCTCATTTATGTTTCAGTTACGGTAAACTCACAAATAAATTGGAATATATTAAGAAAGAAGTCACATACGCTTTCAGTAAAAATAAATTGAATTATTTAAATTTGCAGAAACAATATAAATGAAGTTACATTTTTTTTTAATGATTACGATGGCAAATAAAGAAGTGTCTTTTAAATATTGAGTTAGTGTTTCCTCAGTTATGTTCTATCAATTGAAATATTGTGTGTGATATTAACATATACAGCCATGCCTTATTCATGAAAACAATTTAAATTCTTAATGTATCATTGTAAAAGGTCTTTAGATTTTAATATATAAAATAACATTTATTTTGATACATGTATGATAAATATCAACGGGTGTAATAGGCTACCAATTAATTATTTATTTTATTGTTCTAGAAAAGTATGTATATGACTTAAATAAATATCATCAACGTAAAGGATCCTCTAAAACAGCAAGATGCCGTATCGTAATCTTCATTTTCGTAATCGTGATCGAGTTCTATACTACATTAATGTATTTTAATGTGTGCATTGTTGCTTTCTTAATTGTTGAATGGAACAATAGCTTTTGTTTACGTGGAAACACTTTAATGAACATTATTTAGGAAGTGAAGAAGTCAAAATTTTTTGTGGTCAATTTCTTATTTATACGAGCAAATTTACAGTAATTGTCTTGTTGTCAGTTACCACTCATCCAAAAATAAGAGCTCCTCACATCATCAAGCAGTATAAAACATCGTGTTGCACAGACCAGATAACGGACACTTGAGATATCATGGCTTCCAGACTGCGAAGATCCAACCGACCAAGGCGAGTATCACCAAGGTACAGCCCAGCAATGTACTCGTCCAGGGACAAGTGGGCGGACAAAGAAGAAAACTTTTACAACGTGGACCGACTGAACAACATTCGGCTGTTAGTAGATTACGTAAACAGTACGAGGCCTGACCTAGAAGCACTGGAGTTGATCGGTCCTTTCCCAGATCATATACTGGAGTATCTGCCCCGCCACTTACAGGACATCCAGTATCTAGTGATGATAATGCCTACCGACCCTGCTTCAAGAGAGCCAATATTGCACTTCTATCGACACAGGCCACCAGTGCTGTATGGAACCCGCTTGTCGCCGCTCGTCGCTGATCAGCCGTATCCAGTTATCTTATATGAGGCTGATGTGGTCCGTCTACCAGGAACGTCAAGACCTCGTAGTGAGTCTTCGCCAAGGAGAAGCATACGGCCGACGACTGTCTCAGGAATGGATGGTGCATGGGCCCGGCCTCCTGTGCGACACGAACCCATCTACTGGCCTCCGCCCATCTCTTTACTAAGCCAGACATAAACATCCACCTTCTGGCGACACATGCGGCGGCCTTGTTACGTACTGCCAGCATCACTGGAGAAGTATCCGCCCGCCCGCCCGCCCGCCCTCTCTGGTATTGTTGGCAGGATGTTATCATGCGGCACTGTCTCTACCACCACGTGCCGCCCTTTGCCGCATGCCGCCCGTCGCCGCCGCCGCCCGTCGCCGCAGCCGTCTGTCACCGCAACCACCCATCACCACAGCCTCCCGTCGCCACACTCCATCCATCACCACACTCCATCCATCGCCACACTCCATCCATCGCCACACTCCATCCATCGCCACACTCCATCCATCGCCACACTCCATCCATCGCCACACTCCATCCATCGCCACACTCCATCCATCGCCACACTCCATCCATCGCCACACTCCATTCGTCGCCATATCCCGCCCTCCGGACCCGACATCTACCTCAGTTGTTCAATAGTCCAGCCACAACCCAGAAGCATGAAGAATACAGAGCAGTTGCTCGAGAGCATCTCATCTGATGGCGAGACGTAGTGGAGCAGCTAGAGAACAAACCTCCCCCCCCCCCCCTCATTGCCTTACTACAACTGGCATTATGTATATATCTAGTGCTCCTTGTAACATCACACGTCACATGTCGTCATTGTTACTCCTAGCGTCAACTACCCCCCTCCCTGCCGCTCCGAGGACACAGTGACGTCATACAGCCATCTGCACTCTCGAGTAGCACCGCCCCTGCTTCTGTCTACACACCAGCACACTCCCTCCTGTCACAAAAAAAAATAAATAACTTTGGAAAATATCCTTCTGCCTCTTCATTGTGTTAACAACGTCTAACCACTCTAAGATTGTTATGAGTGCAGCTTCCACATAATACACCGTGGTAGTGTTTTATAGCTACCTATATTGCAACTTAAGATTTAAGTCACGAGCCTACTATATGGCATTGACGTTAAGCGTGCCTGTTTATAAACTAATACTAAGCTGTTGTGTATGAACTGAAAATAATATTTCTATACAATAATTTTAATACGACTATTCAATACACTGGTGTGTTTTAATTATTTTTAAAGAATAATTTTCAAACTTGAAAAAATTGAAATGAGTTGAAATCAGTGAAAACTCTGATCCGCAACTACATTCGTTAATTTCTTAAGGGAATTATTTTCACCACATTATTAATTATTTTATCAGACTGTGTATTATATTATTATCGGATACAGGAGCAAAATTTTTGGAGGTAACCTAATAACATTTGAGTTATACCATAATAAATTCGTAAGTTTCTGAAATAGTATCTCCCTTGTTAACAGATTTAGTTGATGATAGTAAAATGGGCTTTATATCTCTACAATAGCGAAATAATTTGGAGCTGAAACATTTACACAATCATACAGGAAGCGAGTAAGGATGCAGCCATGGAATGCCGTTATGAACCAGTACCTATTCGCTTGGAGTGATTTTGGAATACCATGATAAACTAAAATCAGTATGGCCGGACAACGGACACAACCTGTGCAATACTGAGTGAGAGTCAGTTGGTCTTACCACTGCTACACCTCACGCGATGAGAGTTAATGAAGACGAGAAGCGTCCTTGGAAACTGGGTTGACGAAGAAAGTGGCGATTTAGGCATGAATCTTAAGTCTAAGTTGACGTCAAACAGTAAATTTGAATAAAAGGTGTCTCTAAACTACACATGCTTACTTGAACGAGGAAAGACGAAATTTGCAAAATGAGTGTTTATAGCGAATCATTTTTAAGTTAGTAAATGGTATACCAGTTTGAATGTTTGTAGAGTATGTGTTTCGACGTGTCGGAAATAAACAGTACAGGCTATGTGCCTGAACGTTACGATAAGTTAAATGTATGAAATATTACTAAAGTTGTTCTTCAGTGGCAGACGGGGGCGACGGTTGAGGAGGTATGGAAACGTTCGATTTCGAGCGGACGACTGGAATATTCAATCGTCAATAAAATCTGAACAACTATTCAAAATTCGATGAGATGTTTTTGCCGAGTAGATATTTTATCAGCGGACATTTATGTATATAGCACTATGCGGTAGTATGCTTTACTTTCGAGTAAAAAATTATAAACTGTTTTTAGAAAAATACGGGCTTGAAACCTCAAAATCTACAAATATGGGAAACTATCATTTATGTAATTATAATATGATAATATCTAGGTCTCTATAATAACCGAATTTCAAAAATACTGTAGTATACTAAAGTATATTACATTTCACTGCTTATTTTCACTTTTACGTGTGGAGTAAAATAAACTTTCATATATATACGTAAAGGTGTTGTGTTGACTCTACTGGAAGTGACGTACTAAAAAACTTACGTTTAACAGCCATTTAGTATAGAATTCAGATGTGAAATTTATTAATAATTTTAACCAAAATGAA
>PNEQ01120201.1:0-29118 GCA_003012365.1 Medauroidea extradentata | reverse complement strand
CGCATGAGAAGTAAAACTAATGGCTGTCTGTTTGTAACATATGCGTTACTATACAATGCATCTAATTGCGACGAATCTTTGGAGAGTTGTGCGTGCGCCCGCTAAAATTTATATATATATTTATTAATTTATATATATATATATATATATATATATATATATATATATATATATATATATATATATATATATATATATACACACACACAAGCGCGAGTGTGTGTCTGCGATGTTGGGCGAGGGGAGTTACCCAGTCAGGAATTCCTAACTCACCAGGTAAAATATGTCACTAGGTAACCAGCCTTGAGCTAAAAGTACACGAAAAGAACACAATTAAACTAATTTAATTCGAAGTTGTATAAAACAGTAGAAATGTCAAACAATTTTCTCATATGTGTAGCAGGTGTGTACTGTGCTTCAATCAAATATCTGCTTTACCGGAGAATTGAAAAATAAATTATTAAAAGTTATTTAATAAATGAATACAAGTGGTTTCATTAACAAAAGGCAGCATATGCAAAAAAGACTCATGCATGGTATAGTGCGGAGCTGAGGAGAAGGCAAGGCTCAGGTATGCGACTGGTGGTGGGGACAAGCGGAGCGCTATGTGGTCCCCACCATCACTCCACCATTCTGCCTTGCCTTCTCCTCGGCTCCCTACAATATGAATAAAAGCCCCTTTCAGGTCTTTGTGTTGTAGTTCAAAGCAAAGAAGGGAGTATAGTGGTCTGTGTGGTTGTTATGCAGTACCAGGCAGCGTGACACAACTAGAGGTGTCGGACCTCACATCCTCGACCATAAGTCTGCGCTGGACGCCACCAACCATCTCGGAGCAGTGTCTGAGTGGCTACCAGGTGTGCTGGTCCGCCATAGATGATGGCTATCCACTGAACTGTGTCAGCCTACCTGCCGACAGCACACAAGTCACGCTCTCTGAGCTATTTGTGTGTGCCAACTACACCATTGAGGTGGCCACACTGGGCACCAGTGCCAACTCGACTGCCGCATCACTATCCACGTACTCTGGTATGTCTCAGACGTCATCATTCATTCAGTGGATTTTTATGTAAATAGTATTTTCTTAGATGAAAATGACTAACAAATATGTTCAGGTAGTCAGTAGAGGAGCAGGGCCGATACACCTGACAGGAGCTGGAGTCAGAACTTAGGATTTTAATCCGATACCTCGCTGCCATCTTGTTTGCTACTTCCTGCCACAATCTTAAACATCGTCACATTAGCCATCTTGATACTGGCACCTCGGCCACGACCATAGAGAAACCGGTCTGGAAACTTGGAGCTGAAATTTGACCCTCATATGACTGTTTTGTGCCACTGGTGAACTATTGTTGCCTTAACATTGCAGGAATGGAATTGCGAGTAGTAAGTTCGTGTCGCAGCTGCTAGGAGCACTGGTAGTGCGATGCTATATTACAATGTTAAAATAACACTTCATTACTAGTGGCGCTTTCAGTTATAGAAGGCTCAACTCAATAGCATTCGTTAATAGACTAGTGTTCAGACCTGTAATTCTGAGACTGTGTGCTGGGCAACCTTCGGCTCGATCATCGGAAATCGCCACCACATTGGTTAGTTGTCGTCGAGTTGGCAGCAAGGGACGCAATTTGTCTATATATGTATACACACACACAGATATATATATATATATATATATATATATATATATATATATATATATATATGTATATATCGGTAAGTTCCCTAAGGACTCCAAAACGGCTGGAGCGATTTTGATTAAATTTTCTGGCAATCTTCAGATTAGCCCAGTGTGTGATCCTGTGAAGTTTGTTAGCGATCAGATCACAACAGAATTTTTATTTTTTGGCTTTTTTCCAACTTTGTGTCATATATTCCTTTTGGATGTGTGTGGCATGTCAATGTGTAGACTTCAATTCTTGGCTATAGATAATTACTGCTACCCGTGCGAAGCCAGGGCTGATCGCTAGTTATTATATATATTTTTAATTCTAGTGTCATACTGTATGTAAAGTTCATATGCCATGCAGCCAAGATGGAGATATCGCCATGATAATTCTGTTCATCTGTGCTATTTTAAATTGCCTTCACCTAGACTACCTCTTCCCTCTACCCACCCACACTAATATTCCTGTCCGAGCATTTCCAAACTTAGACCACTTCTTCCCACCGCCCCCCCCCCCCACAACCAGCACATAACCTTATAAAGTAACTATCTGCTCTCTCCCATCATGAACCTTCAATCACAAATTTCAATGATGTTCCCGTCAGAACCTGTCCAAACTAATTACCCCTCCTCAACTCTCACATCATCAGCACTTGACCTTGAACTGACAATGCCTTTCTTCATATCGTCGAATCAGCAAAAAGCCAGTTGTAAAACTTACTCCCCACATTTATTGTTCCAGACGCCATCTTGTTTTTTATAGTTTCTTTATGCCAGCTTTTATAGTTGTACATATGCACTTCTAAAAATAATATTCTCAACTTATACAGCCGGCCTCTGTAGCATAGTCGTGAGATGCTGGTCTAGAGTGCGAGCTGGTTTCGAAACCTGGTTCGAGCATAACTGAGGTGTTGCCCTCTCGCCTCATTTGTTCTAAGGACCTAGTTGTTAAAGATTCATAAAACCCTCTCACCTCTGACCTCAACTTATATAATTATTTTCTCACATTTTCATGTTACTAAAACAAATAGCCTACTAATTTCAAGACCTTATAGTATCAATCATCTTTAACATTACTGATTACTATTGATTTGGATTTGTTGTGTTTATATATATACAAACACACACACAAATACATAGATACACACATAGTATTATTACAGCGAGGTAGGCAAGCACTTACAGTTCAATATTAGACCTCACCTTTAGACTTCTATATCAGACCTCACTTTTAGACTGATGCGAGCGGCCGGGGGTCGCGAAGAGGGGTAAACAGGCCCGGACATCTCCGGTGAAGCTGGTGTGACATGCCTCACACGACAGTGGTGTGCGAAGACTATCTTACCCGGTGGTGCCAGTTTGTTAGGAAGAACGAACACTCGGAGAGCATTGCTTCATCTCAGGGTTGTACAGCCGACAGTCAGGGGGTTCCGTTCTGTACCCTTCCGCTCAGCATCGACTCTCACGCAGGGAAACCTAGGCGTTTTCCACGCCCAATGCATAGCAATACACATACACCAGGAATATTGGGCACCTGGACACTGTACCCAAGAGAACACCCCAGGTAACACGAGCAGAGGACAAAAGGTGCAATAACACAGACAGAAGGTTCACTAACAGATTACCAATACCCTAATAGCACCTTGTGTGTCTACACCAGGCAGTTGGACACCTGGAATTAATAGCAATGTTACAAAAGTTAGATCGCATGTCCTTGATGTAGGAAATCATGAACTAATCTCACAAAGAAATATATTTTTATCAGCAACAGATAAATTCAGGTACACCATGTATTAACTTCGAACATTAAATAAGCTTCAAAAAATATAACATTTTAATAATAACTGTGACCTGATGATAAATGTTATGGCCAGAAAAGTTACAACCTTAACAAATGCAAAAGGGCAATTTAGACATTTTAAGCTCAAAGCTAAAAAGGTTAGTGCTCATACAAAAATATGGTGAATAATTGACATAGTGCAGGTTCAAGTGCGTGACATAATCGTCAGATAAAATAAATACTTAAATGTCATATCAATGGCAACATTAGCAACTTAAGTTATTAAAGACACGAACTGTCTACAGTTCTGTGTGAGCAATACATCATGTGAGATGGTAAAATGCAGTTCTCAAGTTATGCACTCCAAACAATATGAGTGTGTTAATACTGGACTGTTCCTCAGCACAAAGGTTGAACATATTTACTTGAAAAAATACAAATGCTCCAATAATACATGAGCAAAATTAACGTCTCAATTTCTAACAGTAGCAATTATCAGGAAATGTTATGATGTCAAATGCGACACCAGTAAACAAACTTAAGGGCGCGGCATGAACAAACGTCCGCCAGCACACAGTGTCGCATGTCAGCTTAGGTTTCTTTTTATAATTTTGTTATTTCTTTCATTCTCTGTTTGTTCCTTGTTTTATCTGACCAGATTCCAGTTTTGTAATTTCATGTTGTGTATGTATCCTAATGACTAAAGCATACTCTGCTTATTTATGTTTTCTTGTCTTATTTTTATTTCTAGTTTTCTTTTGACAGTCATTTATTTCGCAAAGGAGTATGTTCAAGCAAATAAATCCAGTCACTAATTACTAGTCAAAACTCCGTGAAATACGTATAAATACTAGTGCTCATAATAAACAAGCAAAAAAAAAAAAAAAAAAAAAAAAAAAAAAAAAAAAAAAAAAAAAAAAAAAAAAAAAAAAAAAAAAAAAAAAAAAAAAAAAAAAAAAAAAAAAAAAAAAAAAAAAAAAGGAAGAGAAAGGAAAGTCAGCATGACGCGACGAAGGCTCGCGGCATCGGGAAACAAAACAGACACGGTGAAACAGGCCTCAAGTCTCAAACCGAACAAAAATGCCAGAAGGGCAAGAGAAAATACAAAATTAAGAAAAAGGTAAAGGCTTCTATCATCGTTAAAATACGCCCCAGCAATTCCGCAGAATGCCTGGTCGTCTATTACAAGCAATAAAAAATAACGCGAACATTTACACTAGGAAAGAGTAGAAAAACATAGGAAACATTTAAATTTGGAAAAATGATGAAGCCTGAAAAAGAAGTAAAACACTGAATAACATCACTGTCCTACATAGCGGGGGTTAGGGATTGGGATACAGAAGGGTAGGTGAGAGGTAGGGAGGCATGACGTCAGCTCAAGCACAGAAGTTACATTATGACTGCGTCAGGGTGAGCGCCGTCGGCAACCCCATACAACGCCCTTATATAAATCAGAGGTAGTAGCACAGGAATGTGCTGGTTGAAGGGTTCCACGCCCTCAAGGGTGTTCAAGTGTGTTTTTATAAAATATTGTTAGTTTTGTACGGTACTGGTGAGTACATTTTGCTCTTACGAAACAATTTCAGCTATCATAGTTTTCTCATGACGGGGTGTCAAAGTCAAAATTTGCTTGTTACGCTGCCATGCAAATAGTGAAAACCAACTGACCTACTTACACAAAATAATTCACTGTGAATTTGACGCTGTGGGGTAGTTACAGACACCTAAGGTAAGAGGTTAAACGAATGAAAAACATCTTATTTACCCTGTGCACATCCATTGGTGACGGTGCCCTCTATTACATATTTTCAAAATATTCACTGGAACTTTATTGCTATTACAAAAGTTTCAATGGGATAAGGTATCACGGAAACGTATTTGGTACCGCAAACTTAATATTAGTGAGATGATATATCGTCGTTTTACTACCAAAAGTGACCCAGTCAAAATGAGATAAAATGATAAAAATGCTAGGGACATGTATATGTTGTTCACGAACAATTGCCCAAGTTTTAAGTATATTCGTAATTTCTTACTGTTGCGTCACAGTATAGAAACTTACCACATTTTTGTTAATATCTACAATTTAATAGTGTTTTTAAACAAAATAACAATGATTTAATCACATATAGCAGTATACCGACGATATGTCAGCTGATGTCGTAGAGGAACCTAAGTGTAAAGCGAACTGCAATTTTACCCCTTTTAAACGACTACATGCAAATTGCACGAATTCGATCTGCCCTGTAGTTTTTGTGTGTCAAAATTGAACGTTCGCACGCAGCTTTTAACGGAAGTTGAGCCCAGAACCGCCCGGAATTTAGACCTGAGTACCAAACAACTGCGTCACGTAACGTCGAAATAATTCATGAAATTAAAACTTTATTTAAAAAATATATATATTATTTGTGTCCTGCTGGGCTCATAGAGGTTGTACAATACCACGTCTCGATTGGTTACTGTAGTGTGACACTCATGTATAAGTTACTTCTCGCTGCTCATACTTGATTTTCGGTTCGTCTGCCTTGAACGTTTACAAACTTAGTTTTATTATTAATGATCAAGTTATCATATAAAGTGAAAAGAAACTAACATATAATTTTTAAATACCTACGTAAGCATCACTCTGATGCGAACTACAGCTCAATATATCTACTGGTTGATGGAAAATAAATTTTTGTATCTTTTCACCCTTTTGGGTGTCGAATTTTAAAATATTTTAAATTCACGTCTTAGACATTTGTATAAGTATCCAATTGAAGTGCAAATCACGACGCTAGCCCGTTCAGTCGAATAAAAATAGAATATTCATTTAAAAAAAAAAAACACATATGATCACCGCACAGTATTGAGAAATCGAATTTCGAAATTTCTTAAAACCGTTTTGCGATAATTTCTGTAATCATCATTCTGAAGCAAAAATCAATTGTATATCTCGACGGGTTCGATAGATATCGAGGATTTATCTAAAACACTTTCAAGGTCTTTTCACCACCTAAGAGAGAAAATTTCGAAAAACTCTTGAAACACGTTTTAGAATACTTTATTGGCATCTCGTGGACGTAAAAAACACAACATTAGCCCGCTGGGTTCAAGATATATCGACGACTAATTGAAAACGCTTTTCACCACTTTTCACCCATTTTCACCTTCTTAGGTGGCGAATTTCGAAAATTCCTTAAATTAATTTTTAGGTATTTGAGTAAGCATCAACCCTAAACAAAAATCACGTCGCTATATAAAAAGCTATGGGATCGATATATATCGAATGTGAGTCGAAAACACACATTACCCCTTTTTTAACCAGTTTAGGGCCGAATTCGGAAAATATACTTTAAATGGTACTTGGGATATTTACAAAAGCACCAATTTAAAGCAAAGAGCATTTCAATATCTCGATTGATTCGATAGATATGGAAAGATAATCGAAAACACATTTCACGTATTTTCACCCCCTTAAAAACATAATTTCGAAACATCTTTGAGTCCTGTTATAGACATTTGTAAAAGTAACCAATTAAAGTTAAAATCTCGACGATAGCCAATTGTGTTTCAAAGATATAGACGATTTATAAAAAAAACACATTTTGCCCCTTTTTACTGCCTTGGAGTCGAATTTAAAAAAAGAAACCTAAGACTGATTTTTTGGGTATTTACGTCAGCAATATTTTTAAGTGAATATCAACTCTCTATCCCGAAGGGTTCGATAGATATCGATAGTTGATTGGAACACATTTAAGGTCTTTTCACCCCCTTAAATGTTGAATTTAAAAAAATTCTTAAATTGGCCAATATGCATTTTTACGAGTATCCTATTAAAGTAAAAATCATGATGATAGGCCGTCGGGTTCGAGCTCTATCGATGTTTCTTCGGAAACACGTTTCACCCCTTTTCACCCCCTTAGAGTCGAATTTCGAAAAATCCCGTCTTAGTGCTCGCCTACGAACTGAGGGGAACCCCCACAAAAATTTTCACGATTCTAGGTCCAGTGGTTTGGGCTGTAGTTTGATATGTCAGTCAGTCAGCTTTCATTTATATATATATATATTGTAATCCCCTTACGTACAGTGTAGTCATATGCAAACGAGTTTTTGTCTATGCTTAGTTCAAAGAAACCTTCTCGAAAAAACTTCCACCTTACTTATTTCTACATAAAACAGTCTAGTGTCATTACTTTTCTCAAGAGTAATTTAATGTTATACGATAAAATAAATTATCAACCCAGGTGTCATTTTCTGATAAATTACGGTATTATTTCAGTCATGAAGAAGTCATACAAAATAATTATATCTAATTAATCGTATTCTATGGTCGCAAGAAATAAAAAACTTCGTTGTAGCGTCTTTTGAAGTACAGTTTCCAACGTGAACATTTAATCCTTGTTTATTCGCATACACTTCACTACAGTTATCACATGAGTAAGTCTTATAGGCGATACCGAACTTGCAGTGCCTGTCTTCATGTGTGCGTTCAGCACAGAATCGAGCTAACAGCTTGCCGCAATACTTGCATTCACACTTCAATGAGCGAGAAACCTTTCCTTTGCATGTTATTGTGTGTCGAACCAAGTTATCATTGCGGGTAAACACTTCATCGCAGCTGTCACACAGGTAAATCATGTACGATACACTTAACATAGTGACTTTGTTCATGGCGACGAGCATTCGAGTGTGTACTAAAAGTATTCCCACAGTAGCAACACTGCTTCGGCAAAGTAAGCACCTGATTTCCGGAGAACACCCCCGGCTGAATGGCAGCTGTTGATAGTGGTTAAGTCTTCAATCTCTGTTGCCATCTTCTTAACGTTACAGTTTTACACAATAAGTATCTATAAATGAATATGTCAATCTGCTTTCCAGCACGCTTATCGACGAACTGAGCTCCTTTTTAAATAGACAGTGCTTAAATACCACCAATCATTCTATGCTAGTTACTTCGATGATTCTCACGTACCAAGCTAGAAGCTGGACATCAATGATGCTGATGTCTAAACAGCACGGGTGATAGGTTGTTATAACATAACTCTGCTAGTTGTCATTGTCGTGGTGTCCGAATGGTCAGACCATTCGCCTCCCCGGATTTTCGCATGTGGCAATCGTGCCGGACGATGTCGCTGGTCGGCGGGTTTTCTCTGGATCTCTTGTTTCCTCCGCCCTTTCATTCCAATGCTGCTCCATACTCACAGCATGTCACCCTTCACCAGTGCTTAGTGTAAGATTACAGTTTCATTATTGGACGAGTTACCTTAATTTCCATTGAAATACGACACAATACAGAGTGAGCTACGTCTTGTAAGCTGCTATAACTCACATACGGCAATCACTAATCATGGAGCACAGTCGATTATAGCTGTATCCTGCTGTAGGCAAGTTGATAACGTATCACGTAGACTGTCCCGCGAACATTTTGTACCGTTACGAGACCTTGGTTTCGTTTGTAGAAAGCTGCTGATGGTTAGAGTTTTTAATTTATCACTAGATATTCCACAAGAAACTCGTCTGCGGGAGTTAAGAATTTTTTGTAAGTTACTTTCTACACTTGGTGCCGTTATAATGCTACCATGTAGTCAGTAAAACGCTCAGTGTATGGTGCGAGGAAACATTTATTGTTATTAGTTCAGCCCCGAGCACCCGTATCCCTTTATATGCTCGAAGATTCTACCAGTCATATTCTAATCAGAGTTCGGTTTGTGCCAACCTAAGATAAGCAGGTAAAGCTACTAAGGCTCAATCTCACATGCGTACACTCATAAGTAACAAAGTGATTTAAGAAACTATATCTCTTGTTACATTAAAAAATAAGTACACCTAATAAACACGATTGCCCTGGTAGCTTAGTGGTGTCCGGCCACTTGGCTCAGTGGTTAGTGCTCCTGGCTGCTGAGTCAAGGGTCCCGGGTTCGATTCCCGGCCGGGGAGGTGTCATTTACAGTCACTTCCTCGGGTTTAGGACTGGGTGTTTGTGTTTGTCTTGTCTGGGTCAACCACGCCAACGTCCCTTTACGACACAATTGCAAGGAACAAGTCTATGAGTATGTCACATGAAATTACGACGGTTAAAGGGGGGAATGTTTGGTGCAGTGGCGGGGCATTAGCCTTGCCATTGTACCACACATTTAAAAAAAAAAAGTGGTTAGCGCTCTTGGCTGCTGAGGCAAGGGTCCCGGGTTCGATTTCCGGCCGGGGAGGTGCCATATACAACCACTTCCTCGGGTTCAGGACTGGGTGTTTGTGTTCGTCTTGTCTGAAGACAACTACACCAAACAAAGTTACTGGAGAATACAATAATTAACAAACTTAAGGTGGGGGGGATGTTTGGTGCAGTGGCGAGGCGTTAGCCTTGCCATTGTACGAAACTTTTTTTTTAAGTGGTAGAGCGTTTGGATTCTAACCTAATGGTTCAGGGTTCATACTTACACAGCTCGGTGCAGGGCCACCAAGAAGGGGGCCACAGTTTCAAGGGGCCCAGCGATTGTAAAAACTACAATATTTGTGACATTCAATAATTTGCAAACTATCTACATTTTAAATCATGGTATTAGAGCAGATGTTTACTAGCACTGTTCTAAAAATACAATTAACTCTACAAAGATACAATTTAAGAAAACGTCATTCTCTGCAGTTATGCGTTACAAACTAGGAAAAGCCAAGCTGGAATGATACTTTTGTGACAAACTAAAAGTTGAAGCTATTTAATTATATCTACTTTTGAATTTGTGTGTGTGAAGTATTGAGATTATAATATTGCATAGTAATAATTAATGTTATTTTACTAATTACGAATCGGACTTCGTTTTCCGCATACTATACTTTAGTTATGGTTCTAACCTCAGTGAAATATTAATCATTCAAATAACACGTCTCCAGGTTTGTTTCAAATCTTTATCTTTTTTTTTTTTTTTTTTAAGTTAATTAATCACACAACCCACTGATTGGCTGCTAGGAGTTACTTTGACATTGCGGGGTAACTTTGACCACTCAAAATTTTGGTTTTTATATTGTTTAGTGACGAAAGTTTCAAACATTAGCTATAAGGATAAAAGGAATTATTTAAAATACTCGGCTCAGATTATCTGTTTATTTACCAGATATTCAAAAAAACTAATATTTTGATAGTCGAAGTAGCCCCGAAAATTGCCAAAGTAACCC
Source organism: Medauroidea extradentata (assembly GCA_003012365.1). Lineage (NCBI taxonomy): Eukaryota > Metazoa > Arthropoda > Insecta > Phasmatodea > Phasmatidae > Medauroidea > Medauroidea extradentata. The sequence goes on along the minus strand of PNEQ01120201.1, from coordinate 18,526 downwards.
CGGTTTATGGTACGTCACACAAAATGCAATGATGCCACATCCTACCGTCGGAATCGAATTCCCTTCACTCGACAAGTATGGTCGTTTCAAAAATAGGTTTTTCCCACATTCCGACACTCGCTATCGAGTCGAATACTCTTCTAGCGAAATCATTCCGACATTTTTTACAAAATTTGGGTCCCAGTGTACTGCTCGAACTATTCGATCATGGCTGTGCATTTAGTCAGTCTTATCTATGGTGGTTGTCCTGATCGTAAAAGTTTGACTGACTTTCCTTACTGTAGACAAGTCTTCTGTAAAGATTGAAACGATGACTACTTACTCGTTTAGTGAAGAAAGAGACATGATATCCATGTACGGTCGTACGAATGGTGTTGGTAGATTGGCGATGAGGTATAAGGAGACTTACTCTGATAGAGCACAGGATTTGAAAAGTCATAAAAGCTTTGCTTCATTATTTCGCCGACTTGCTGAAATGGAAACACTGCATGCGAGTAATGCTGACATCCTCGATGGGAAGAGTGCATCCTCGCCACATTCACCAGGATCCAGGAGCCAGCACCAGTCACATTGAGGCTACTATACATGTACATCACACCACAGTATGGAGAGTACTCCACCAGCAGCTCTTGTACCCTTAACATTGCCGTTGAATGTTTAGAACAAGATATTTATAAAGCAGTGTTTGCTTCTTTTGAACTGTTTTTTTTTTTCTTAAATTTAGCTTAAGTATGGAGCAAGCTATACGTTTATCAAGCGATCCCTTACCTTAGTTGACTGTGTTGTATGATTGCCTGTCTTAACTATTTAGGCTTTTGGAAGTGCATGGTTGAGTGTCAGGCTCTGCCACTAACATATGAATTCATTAACACGCAGACAATTGCTGTTGTCATAAATATAACATCAATGAGTGTCGTGTGTATTTGTATTCTTGGATACATGTTTTGCAAGTTATCATAATGGTTGCTGTTTCAGGGGCGGGTCCAATCCGCAGTGCATCAGCCCTAACAGTTAACAGCACAACCCTGTCAGTGGCATGGGGCTACGATGTGTTCACCAACGGGCCGTGTACCTCACACTTCCAGATGTATGTGTGCGAGAGCGAGAGCGAAGAACTAGCTGGGTGTCTCAACTACACCATTCCACTGCAGCCCGTTCCCGAGGTGTTTGTGACAGGTCTGGCCACCTGCCACCAGTACTTCGTCTCCCTGTTTGCAATCGACTATCGGGGTCTTACCTCTGACCGCAACCTGTTGGCTGGATACGTCGATGGGCTTGGTGAGTCCTCAAGCAGAGATTATAATGCTTGAGATTTGTGGTGCAGTTATACACAGAAAGATTCCGAATAAAATGTTGTCTACTTGCAATAGTGAGTTAAGGGCTATCTTACTGACTTATTTTAATGGCAATGTGCAAACCATTGCATATGTAGATTCAGAATCAAGTGCCAGATAGTAAAAAGCAACAGATATAACAGACGAAACAAATTTTATAAAAAAAAAGATAAAGGGGTTTTTACTTCAAATTTGTTTACTTAGTTTTCAACCACTCTTTCTCTCTCTCTCTCTCTCTCTCTCTCTCTACAAAATAAGCTCCACAGAAAAATTATCACTATACTACTACCACGAAACATTAAACGATATATCGTTAGCTCGCAGTTGCAAAAGTTACAGAAAAAGTATACTCCCAAGCAAGTTTTCTGAAACTAATAGTGTCACTGAGACGAAGGTGAGTTAAGGCTATTCACACTTCCACACGTATTAATACTTTCAGAAATATGGTCACTGTAACTTCGGGCTGATTTAAACCAAAAAAATTACAGTTCATCCAGAAACAATGCCGCCTGCAATAAGATACCTGTATTATTGTTATACATTTTTATTACTACATGTTCATTATATACAATGCAGACACGTTGCCATACTTGTTTACAACAATAACTTATACTACTAACATGGTGACGGCCTTAGTCCACCTAGTCCATTACAACAAATGTCTTCAAACTAATATTTCAGTACGACATCACTTACACAGTTCTTAAAGGATAAGTCTTTGTGGTTACCTTTCTGCTCTCTTCAGGTAAACATCTGTGGTAACCCCCGACCGATTAACCTTTCTTGCCTCCTCACTCACAAATCCACGAAAACCTTCTTGTTCTGGCACCTTTTATGGTGTGAACCTTGTCTCTGTCGCCTCAATCGCCTCTACCACTTTCTCTCGTATCCTTGTTGCTGGCTGCTTCTCCGCTCCTGTGTGATGCTCCACTGTCGACGCAGCTGGTTTGCTATGTGTGTACCACAATGTGTCCTGTTGTGTATGCTCTATCCCTTGTACGTCCTGTGTTTTGAGAAACATTCTCTGTGGTCTCCGCTTATGTCAGTTGTCTTCGCCTCATGTTTTCTGCGTGACAAATTCATAACCTACCATGAACAAAAACCTCATACGTCACCCAACTGACCTTGTATTTACTCGCCATGGAAACCAGGCCATCTTCTCGTCTTCTTATATTGCACACCCAAAAGCATCTTATCTGGGCAAAAAGTTTCTTTGTTGTAGCATTCTTGCTGGGTGGTCTGTCGACCATGCACATCATTGTACAAGGAAGGTTATAATTTACTCAACCTTGTTCAAGGTTTCCTCATCAAGAACAATTCCATCGGTGCAACACCCATATTTGATCATTTAATATTTCGTAATGTAAAGAAACAATATGTAATCTGTGCTGTAACGAGAGTGAGGCTCCATTGTGAGAAAATGTGTTTCTACAACCCTTTCTGCACTTCATGAACCATCCTCTCCACCAAACATTTCTATTGGAGGTGATGTGGCATTGTCAGTGTGTGGTAAATGCTGTTCAACCTCATGAACTCCTATGAATTCCCTCGTTAGTTCTCGTGATGCAAATTATAGCTTATTATCTGTCAAAATATCCCATATTCACTAACAGAGCGAGATGGCGCAACCATAACACAGCGGACCCGTATTCAGGAGAACCTGGATTCAAGCCTTGGCATCCTGATATCGGTTTTACATGTTGTCCCGAAATCGCTCCATACGAGTGCTGGGAAGGTTTCTAAACAATGACCATGGCGTCCAAGCTCCTGTCATTGTATGAAGTTGTGTGACACCATCTCTAATGAGCTCTCTGTTGACATAGAGGCTTGAAGCCTACTTACTATTTACCAACTCGAATGCACCGAAACATTTTTTTTTTTTTTTTAGTTTCCAAATTGTCATTTCAGCTGTCGTTTATTACATTATGTGCACCTCCACTGACGTGGAGTGTGCAGGACCTTACCTCCCACTTAAGCGAAATCCAAGAGCATTTGTTGCCGTATCCGACCCGACGAAGACTGCTGTTCCAACCATGCTGTCACATATTCTTCAATATTATTGCTCAGCTCAGGCCACCATACTTGACTCCTTGCCAACATTTCGATATGTGTTGTCTCTGAATGCTCCTCATGTAGGAGGCCTAGTACTACTTGCTCAGTTCTTCTGTTATAATAATCCTATGTTTTTACAGGACACAATCTTCCTACACCATCAGTTCTTTCCATTTCTTGAAATAGACCCCCACTTCTGCTTTTTCGCTCTTGACCGACCACACATGTCTGTTAAACTCCTTTATCTCTGCCAGCATTAGGTCTTTATTAGTTTCTTGGCTGACATACTTTGGCACAATTGGCTTGATCAATACCAGCCGCATATATGTAATAGAGTCCCTTAATTGGGTCACTGGTGGTGTCCTGTGCTCTTCATCCTCATCTTCAGTCTCTCGCTATCCTTCACAGGTAATCGCAAAACTGCATACAAATGGGGTAACTGTATGCCTAATTGATATGTAACGTCGTAGTCATTTGACTGTCGACGTGGTCGGTGCTCCAACCTTACCTAATAACATCATGAATGACATCTCTAGAACGAAATTACAGCCGTGGAAGTAATCATAAAATTCCTTCACCTCGTGCACCAGCACTATAGCCTCTCGATTCGATTGGGAGTAGTTTTCCTCCGCAGCTTACAGTGTTTCGGGTACATACCCAACTGGTATCGTGTTCCATTCTGTATCCACCTGGGAGTTAACACCATTCCCACTCTTGTCGACGAGGTATCAAACTCAATATTTTTCATAGTGAACAAGCATATTTGAGTGTAACAGCCAGCCTTTGTTGTCCTGGAACAAGGCACTACTCTCCTATGTCCATTCCCCTAGTCGACAGGACAACTGTCATAAGCATCAGCTATAATAATTGTACAGGTCGCCAAACACTCACTTGAGCTTGTCCGTCGGCTCTGGTGCATCCTTGTTTGCTGTCAATAGCTTAGCCATCGGTTAAATGCTTACCGACTAAATACATGTCCCAGATAATTAACCGCTATTTACAAGAACCTACATTTCGGCACATTGATTCTCCCTACACACTTCTGTAGCCATCCCAACATCCATTCTAATGTCTGTAGGGCCAACTTTAATGTTGACCCAAACACGAAAATGTTGTCCAAATAAGACATAACTAAAAAATTACTTTTCTTGTGCACACCAGAGGTATGGTTCATTTTCTTTTCATTGCTGAATATATTATGCCTTGTCTATTTAACCAGCCCAATTTCGCTTTCACTTACAGCTTTTTCGAGGACGATACTGAATTGGCCTTGCAAAACTTTTGCATCGCCCCTGTTTTCAAATGGAGTGAACTGGGTGACCCTTAATTTTACTAATCAGTTACCCAACACCTTTGCATACTTGTGTCATCTAGCGGAATACCTTTGCTCTATCGTAATTACTCACGTATAACTTTCAAATTGAATGCCAGCCCACTTCAACTGCTCTAACCTGCCCTGCCCAAGCAATGCTGAGATATCACCCTCTACTTGCTTGTTAATCAACAATGTAGTATTGTACGTTAAAAAAATTGTTCGGATACTGGCACTGTTTGGACTTCATATGAATTTTGTTGAATTGTGTCGCGTGTGTACTTTAGACCAAGGTACTACACAGGGTGTTAATGAATGGCGTTAAAAACTCTCTGTCACGCTGTGGGGGATGCTAAGACGAGAAAAATGATATAGGACTCTTAGTGACACAAATGCTGGGCAGTGCCTAAAAACGACCCATAAGTTTTGGTCTGTGAGGCATGAATACTACGTTTGAGTGGCAACAACTGACGCATTTTGTGACATTTACCCATTCACTCTAGCTACTCCCTTGGCTTATGTGTATTAGCTGTTTTAATTACAGTACTACAGAAATTACTAGTCTGGCAGTGGTAGCATGCAGGTGACACCATCGAAATCAAACTGAAGGGGCTTCAGAGGCAGGCTAGTATTATTTTACTGTCTGCGGCCCGATGAACTGTCAAATCTGCCAATTTTACGCACTGGTTTTTGCTACATCAACATAAATTTTGAACCTCACATGCCACAACTTCTGTACTGTTTTTAAGGCACTTCCCAGCATTTGCGTCACCAAGAGTCCTATATTATTTTACTCGTCTTAGCATCCTCCCATAGCGTGACAGAGAGTTTTAACATCATACATTAACATCCTGTATACTGACACATATTCTCTGGCAACACACACTCAAAGCCGCGCCTGTGTCCAGGTCCATTACCATTGGTTGAACTTCGAACTTTAATTTTTTTTTATCTGGCGAGCCCCCATATCCTGCTACGCCAGTGTGTACCCCGTCTCAGTCTATGGGTACTCCGGCATTCATTAGTAACTAATTATAATGCAAGGAGGGATTGAGTGCATCTCAAGGCAGAGGCCTATGCGCCTTAGGTAACGTGCAAGGTATTAGGAGGTCGCAGGTCTCATGGGCTGAGCAGGGTTGTCTGGAGGCATGGCTGCTATTGTGGCCATGCACTCACCTCTGAAGATAGCAAGAGTTAAATAAGAGTATTTAAAAACCAATTCAAATAGAGTAGGGTACTGGAAAAAGCTGTGCGACAGGGCGCGCAAGGGATAAACTACAATAATTAATGTTAGGACATGGATAAAGCAAGATATTTAGTAAACAATTCGTTTCCGAATTTGCAAGGAAAGATGTGTATCAGGGATATGTGACGTCTCATTGGCTGACGGCCACATCCAATGAGAAGAGGGAGCTGCTCAGAGAGCTTTGTGCTAGGAGCCTGAGCGCTCCTAGCGGCCATCGCCCACACTCCCGAGCGCCAGAAAGCTCACGCTCAGCAGTGTCGGCAACAGGAGAAAATTTTCTGTTTGTCGGCCATAGCCAGAGGCCACCCGAGGCTGAGTGACTCGTCTTTCCGCTGTCGCCGTCTTCCTTCATCAGTGTTGGCAGCTGCACCTTTCATGTCAGGGTGGAGGGAAGGGGCCCCAATCCCTATATGCCCTCCAAAATCTTCCGGCTGGTTTTAGGCGCACCATCCCGAAGGTACCGCTGGTAGCCAGGCAAGGCCCTGACAAGGGCTTAGCCCCACTTCGTCCGAATTCCGACACATTCCAGTTCCCCACGCAACCAGCTCTCCACTGCCTGCAAGTACCAGGGGGCGGTTCCTTTCACTTCGCATTTTTTTCAGCACTACGGTCCCCCGCCAACCTTCGTCGACAGACAGTCGTCGCTCAGCCTGCCGCACCGACGCCCCGATAGCGCAAATGCTGGCCAGTTAGTCCACGAGCTGGTATTTGAATATTCCCAACAACACCACAGCGTGGTGCTCCCATATCCGCCACCCATGTGACGGGCTCTATAGCAGATGGCCGCTGTCTTCCCTTCCAATTCAGCACATCACCCTTCACGAGCTGCACACCTTCGTTGCTAATAGGTGTGGCGAATCCCGGTGCGCAGCGCCGCGAGAGAGCAATGCTTACCCCACAGAGGACGAGACTAGAGATCGAACTTTAGGTGAACCCTGTAACCCTTGATACAGGATGAGCCGAAATTATATATCCAATTTGAAATATTTATTACGGAACAACGAACACAGATACACAAGAAAAGAACATTGAACAGTATAGGGAAACTCAAAATGTTTTCTCACGTGGTTTTTAATATGACGTCAGCAAGGTGGTGGCCGCCATTTGCGACACACTCTGTGAGACGACATCGGAACACTGCCATGGCGCGCTGGGTCATTTCCGCCCGAACAGACGCAATTTCGCGACATATGGCATCCTTCAGTGCATCCAGGGTTTGCGGACGGTGAGAATACACTTTAGATTTCAGATAGCCCCACAAGAAGTCACATGGCGCAAGATCTGGGGAATGTGCTGGCCACCCAAGATCACCCCGTAGGGAGACCACCTTTCGTGGAAACATGTCCTGCAAAACAGCCATCGACCGCCGAGCTGTGTGGGCTGTTGCCGCATTCTGCTGAAACCAGGCATCATGCACATCCAGTTCCTTCAAGTGTGTATGTAAGAAGTTCTCCAACACTGCAATGTAATGTTCTGAATTAACGGTAACCGTTTGTCCACCCTCTTAAAGAAAATAGGGCCGACAACACCAAAATTTGCCACAGTACACCAGACAGTCACACGCTCACAGTGCAATGGTCGCTCATGAAGTTGCTGAGGGTTGGTGTCAGCCCAATAGTGAAAATTCTGCTTATTTACACAGCTACTGAGGTGGAAATGAGCCTCATCGCTGCACAGGATAACATCATCGGGAGGAACGGTTTACAGTAACGCCCTACACAATTCACAGCGGAAAGCCCAGTCTCTCTCAGTTAGTTCTTGCACCACCGCAATTTTGTAAGTGTGCATGCGAAGTTCTGTATGCAGAATTCGTCGTACCGATGTGTTAGACATGCCCAGCGACATGGCGTGTTTACATGCTGACCGTCTCGGTGACTGAGCAATTGATTCCCTCACAGCTTGGATGTTTGCAGGTGTCCGTGGCCACCCTAGAGATTTGCACTTCAATGCTGATCCCGTACATCGAAATGTTGCAACCCAGTTGCGAATTGTTTTCCGACTGGGCACCGCCCCATTTGGCCGAATGTTGAAGTGTCTTCGGAAGGCTCGTTGTGTTGCCATGGTGGATTCATTGTTCCGAACGAATATTTTGACAGTATACGCGCGGCGAACACCTGTCCATGGCATGGTGCCGACTGTCCTGCCTCCCCACTCCAATCACCGACCAACGACCTTGGCAATGTAAAATGTCATTGACCCATTCTGTCATCGTTTTCCTGCGTGTTTCGCTTGCGCACAAGAGCCAGCGGGGCACGGACGGTTTCCGAGTTCGTCTCGCGAAATGTGTCGTAAATGGTGGCCACCACTTTGCTGATGTCATATTCAAAACCACGTGAAAAAACATTTTGAGTTTCCCTATCATGTACAATGTTCATTTCTTGTGTATCTGTGTTCGTTGTTCCGTAATTAATATTTCAAATTGGATATATCATTTTGGCTCATCCTGTACATTACCTATCTTCACATGAAACATATCATATTGTAAGTACTCACCACCTACGCTACCATTCTAGCTCTGTTGTCCTCCACTGCCTGGGTTTCCTGCTCCCTAGACAGTACATGATTTACTTGTGAGTCACACCTCGGCTGTTTCTTGTGGTGCTTGCTCTTGAAGTTACAATGTTTTACCAAGTGACCCACTCACGCACATTTATAACATGTAGCCCCATTTATAGGCACCTATTTTCTCTGTGTCTAGTCCTTCCACAATGGAAACATTTAATTTGTTGACTACTCCCCATTTCCACCCACTAGTCCGAGAAACATAACCTCGCTCTCTCGCTGGATGCCAGGTTACAAAATTTCGTGGCATTCATGTGACAATCGGCTTGGTCCAGTCGAATGGCAAATTCATATGCTTCCTCGAAATACAAGTATTTCGCCAATAACTGCTGCCGAATGTATTCGTCCATACGCCTCTCTACTGACTTATCATACAGGGCTCCTACTATGAATGTGTCAAATGTACATGTCATCGCCAAATGCTTTATTGCTACCCCAAAGTCGGCCACTGACTCTCCAATTTACTATGTCCTGCTATGGAACACATAATACTCTGCCATCTAAATTTTTCGTGGTGTACAATACTCTACCAATACCTTAATTAAACCCTCATATGACCCTAAATCCACATCTTCTGTCTCTTATAGTGATACCAGATCGTTTAATATCGTTATTTTGGCCCGATAACTACAGTATAATAAACCCCGACCCCTGTTACCTGAGTACGAACTCTTCCCGAACGTAGCGATATGCGCCGAGTGCTACCGAATCACATACTGCAAATAGTGAGTACAAACCCTTTTGTGGAGCATGTTCGTTGTGTTTCTGCAGAGCCGTGGGGTTAACGAAGTTCGATTACGTCAGTGCTAGTATTTGGCTAATGGTTGGCAAAATGTGATTATCATACTGGTGCTGTCTCTTTGCTACAATTTTTTAACTCTTAGAGAATGTGATGAGCATACGTACTTAAGATCTGAATCCACTGTTGCTGCAATATGATCAAACCTGAAAATTGCAGTATGGTAACGAAATAAGAGGCTTCCATACTCATACTAGTTCCGAATACGGTGAACATGGAGAAAATCGCTTCTCTACATAACGAAATTTACGATGTTAAATGTTCGTACTCACCCAACAGGTTCTCTTCCTATATCTAGATAGCCTTGAAGTAATGCTTTAACTTCATCATATATGATGCGATCGTTTTCTCCTGCGGGCAGTCCTCACCTAGTCTCCCAATCGCAATCTCGATTATTGGTAGTGCTTCTTACTCCTAGAAATCCCTAGAAGTCATGTGCTTACATTATTTAATTGTGAATCAACACTAAATAGTGAACCAAATTATCCTACAGTGTCTCCCCCAGGGTGTAGCCATTCGTCCCAGACCAGACTCACCAGCTGTCCATGGAACCCCTTCCCTCTAAGCTACTTCCTTTCGCCCTCCTCAAATTGTTACGGTGATGTTACGAACCACGGACGCATGCGCACTACCACACAGTTGGTCGTAGCCATGAAAATAAATCTGCCTAAAAGGGAACATTACATACAGACTGCTACGCAATAAATAGTAAATATACCAAATACAAAATGGGGTGGTACAAACGGCACAGAGTGCAGTGACCATTATAAATGCCACGCTTTTCTGAGGGCCTTTGGTCTAACTTCCTAGACAGCTGAAACAGCAAGTGCAGCATCTTGTACAAATGATTCCATTGGATAAATTGTAGTTGTAATCACTAAGGAATTAAATCAAGGTTAAACGAGTGATGACTCCTGATCAATGACTCATAGCATGATCCCAGTGGCAGTACTACAGTGACTTTGACTCGTTAATTTTGTTTGAGTCTACTAAGAACACTGCTTGTGTTAATATTGGTTGATCTTATTAGGTATGTAATCTCGTCACTAGAGAGTGTGCGGGTGTGCAGGGGTTGCGACGGACATCAGCCTGACAAACGTGAATAGTAACGAGGCGTTTGTGAGCTGGGTGCTGCCCAGCGTGAACGCTGTCTGCCCACACGAGCCAGTAGTGTGCCACGTGCGGGAGGGTGGCGAGGCACGTGTCTGCCAGAGCTTCCAGACGGAAACCCTCACAAGCTTCACGTTGACTGAGCTTCAGGCATGTTCCTCCTACAGCGTGCAGGTCATCATCACGACCCCAGGGAACTACTTCGCAGCTTCCCCGGTGCAGCACATCACTTCCAGCGCAAGTATGTCACACACACATTAATAACCACCCATGTAAGGGGGTCCATCTGGTACCTTAAGCAGGTTCACTAAATAGGCTGTGTTTGTGTGAGTCTCGAAAAAAATTGAAGCACAAATGAGACCAGATTTTTAATTGTTTGTTGCAATGGGAGTTTATAATTAGAATGTATTGGTGTGTGGACGTACGCCATTGCTCATGTTTTATTGACCGAACTTGTATTGAAAGACAGTGACCAATTACATTTTTTTGTAATTGGTCACTTTGTCTTTCAATGCAAGTTCAATCAAAAAAACATGAGCAATGGCGTATGTCCACAAACCAATAAATTCTAACAAATGAGGCCGCTGACTGACATAGTCTATAATACAGAATCACTTCTGGGGCCTTATTCTGTAGCTTATCGATAACGTCAATCATCCGTTACTGACTTTTGATAGCGTCAGCGATACAGATATAGTCACGCGTGATTGTCTTTCAATGGTATTCTGTTAACCATTTTTGTACTTAACGTTCTTTAACAGCTTTTATATAGGTTTGGCAATATTGTAGGTACCTTTCCTAAACCATTAAAATCGCACCGTAAATGTTATATTTCTGGCCGTTAGTAGTAACACATGGCCACACGATTTACATCTTGCTGTGCGGCACGGTCGTAGAAGAACAGGTCTGGACACTCGCCTATCTAACAATGTATTTTGCTTGACCCCCTTGTTGTTTGGCTGCAGTTCGTCAAGTTACCGAGAATGCCGTACTTTTAGGCGCTATTTTCCGGGCGGTCGGACTCAAATTCCGTCCACTTTTTCCCATTGTTAAATTTATAAAGTAAATTAAGATTGCTAGAGCCGTATCTTAAATTTGTGAGCGAAGAAAGTATTTCATAAATTGATAAAAAATAAGTTTTGATAAATTGTTTATCATAACGGAAAGGAAGTGGGCGGAGTTTAGTCCGACGGCCGTAACATCAGCGCCAATAAAACACAATATTCTCGGTAACTTGGTGAACTACAGCCAAACAACAAAGGGGTCAAATATCCAGGCGAGTGTCCAGACCTGTTCTTCTACGGCCGTGCTGTGCGACAACGTGAAAGTGTTTTTATGTTAAAGGTTGGGTAATGGATCAACTTTGTGAAATGGAGGCAGAAGCTACGAAGTTTCGTTCTAAGGAACGACTGTTCTGTACGAAATAATGTTGAATTTCATGAGGGAAAATGAGGACTATTTCAGAGGTAAATTTTGATACCGAAATGTTTTTATTTTTCTTGTATGAACAATCGCCTAAATTGATCTTCGTCCATTTCTGTGAATGGATTTAGGGTATCACGTGTTTGCCTCCTCATCAATCGCATTTGCCGACGCTTTTCCTTATTTTCGAGCTCATCTAAGAAATCTAACTTTCGAAATGCCGCCGCCATATTTACATTTTCACGCACACAATTCCGCTAACACCACCTCCCTAGCTGTTGTTACATAAAGTCGCTCACGAATCGTTTGAACGTCAGCCACGGCGCCATGAAGAGTTACAGAATACGAATTATTCTCGTAACGATAGTCACGTGGTGACTGTCTCTATGTAAGGAACGTATTTGAACACAAAACAATTACAGAATAAGCGCTCTGTGCGCAAGTGACTTTACTGGTATGCTGTGCTTTACCGTCATACATTTTCCTATGAAAGAATAGGCAGAAAAAATATCATTTTACATGTAAAAAGTATAGAATAAATGTTTTTTTAAAATCTAAATTGTGTTTCCTCTAATATGGCAATTAGAAAAAAAAATGTAATCGTAAAATATTTTCAGAAGACCGAAAATTATGTTTCTAATAAGTCTGTTGAATTATAACATTCTACCTAAAAAAAAAAAAAAAAAAAAAAAATCAATCATTCATTTCATACAGTTTCGTTCCCAGTCCTAACTTTCGTCCTCACTTCTCACTTTTGTCGCATTTCGTCCCCACTCCTCAATTGCATCCCATGCCTCACTTTCGTCTCCACGTTTCACTTTCTTCCCCATGCCTCACTTTCCTTTCGTACCCATACCGCACTTTCGTCCCTGTGGTGGGAAGAATGGGGAGGTGAAGTCACTCGCATTCCAACCCCTCGGCCCTCTCAGCTACCTGCTCCTGCTATGTCACCAGGGTTGCAGCCGCGTAGCTAGCAGTATTCCTTCACAGTGGGTCACCTACGTTCTACAGACAACAAATCTAGGATAATTCGTGTTATGTTGTGTCAGTAGGGTGACATAGTTCCCTCTGCTTTATGGACACAAGACGAAGACCTGTTGTATTTATTATGCCAAATTGTTATGATCTTTGAAAGAACTGTGCAATGGGAGTTCATGACTAGATTCAGTTTCTTGGACGTACTCCATTGCAAAATTGAATGACTGTCAAAGAAGAACTAAACAAATAAAAGAACACCATAAAATAAGCAGAGTATGCTTTAGTCAGCAAGATACATACACAACATGAAATTCCAAGATAGAATCGGGTCAAATAAAAACAAGGAACAAACAGATAATAAATGAAATTAATAACAAATAAAATAAAAAAAAAACAAATAACATGCGACACAACGATGAGACGAAACAACAAACACAGTAGATATCAGACCTGATGACGGGAACAGATTCCAGTTCCCGAAACGTCGTAACACTGTCTGTGTTTTTATTTGACCCGATTCCATCTTGGAATTTCATGTGTATGTATCTTGCTGACTAAGCATACTCTGCTTATTTTATGGTTTTCTTTTATTTGTTTAGTTTTCTTTGACAGTCATTCAATTTTGCAATTGAGTACGTCCAAAAAACTGAATATAGTCATGCCAAATTGTGTAGCTCATGACTGTCACAATCACAAATCGAAAATTAAAAAGGAAGTAACGTTCGATACACAAGATTTACGAAAAATTAATAACTCTAAAAAATTATAACTTGCAAAACGAATGGTAAAATAAACACTGATAATGTTGGGGTAACATTTCAATTTGTTCCTCACTTATTATTGTGTTTCTAATATTATACAATTCTAAGTCATAATCATCTGTTGTAAACTCTTCACCTGAAATTCGCTCCATCCATTTCAACCAAGAAGATTATACAAAAATCGAAGCAACGACTTTTTTCGTCCGATAAATTCTGGAAAATTAAAGATGTTAACGTTCCATTATTATATTAAGTTATCACAATAAACGCACAGAAAGGTGTAAGGCAAAATACAGAAGGAAAATTTTCGTAAAATTATCGAGATAGCATTTGAATTGGACAAGTTGGTAGGCAGAATATTAATGTAAGTTACGTAATTACAAAATAATGATTTAGCGCAGATTTTAAAATACGCATTGACACTGAACGAAGGTTAACGGCAATAAATTTACTAAAAAAATAAAATAATAATTTTACGTAAGAATGAACAAAATTACTCGGACATTCCTGTGAAATTACTAGAAAGCATGTTTAATAATATAAATTCTGCAATGATTTCACTTTGCAACTGCACACAAATATTTTTTTAGCGGCATAATACGTATCCGCCCCTTCCAATTTATAACACTAATACATAATGTTTGTTCTGTGCAAGTATTTACTTAATGAAGACTTGTTGTTTTAATAATTTACATTCTTGTTTAATGTTATTGTGGATCCGAGTTCCGTAAAAACCGTTATTCAGCATTCAAAATAGCGATAATCTATCGTCACAGGTAATAAGGACGATAATTGCCTTCAGTAAAAATACTTTTGTGATAGATTTATATTCCATTGCTGGGATTTTATTTTCCCAGAGCACAAGTAACTAGGAGACATAAGATGTTTTGCTGAAAATTTAATCGAGAACAGTATCGCTATAGTGATTTAGTACATCACAAGAAATCAAGTTCATAAATATACATGCACTCAGTTTCCAATAATACAACAAGGACTGTGCTTAAAACTAATACACCAAACTTTCGTGTAACTGAACTGCTCGTTTTATTACAGCGGTAGTGTGATTATGTAAAGTGTGTATTAATTCAATAATATCACTTTTTTAGTTGTTATGTGTTAAATTGATCTAGCCTTTCATTGCTGCCTATTCTGTAATAATAAGTCAATACTATATTTCGTCTATTTTACAGCTTTTTACTACTAGCTCACTTTCTTCTTTGTCTGTCTGTTTGTCTCTTTGGCATAAGTTTTGCAATCGATTTTAACTAACTTCCCGATTAGCTAGAGACTTGAAACTTAAACACTTCTCCGAACTGGATGATAGCGAAATATTGAGTCGCTTTCTTACTTGTTTATTTGATACAAATTTTGCTTGTTTAAAATCGATTGCAAAGTTTTACACACACGACTAAAAGGCAGAAAATAACATTTAAATAAAAATATTAACAAATTTATAAATAAAAAAATTATAAAATAACTTAAAATAATCTCTATGTATAACACTGACTGGCTGACTGAATGACTGGCTGACATATAAAACTGCAGCTCCAACCGCAGGACCTAAACATGTGAAATTTTTTGTTTGGGTTCTCTTTATGTCGTAGGCGAGCACTAAGAAAGTATTTTTTTTTATAAAGTCGTATTCTAAGGCGGTTAAAAGGGGTGAAATGTGCTTTATCAGATTTGTCTTCATAGCTCGAACCCAACGACCTATCGTCGTGACTTTTACTTCAATGAGTCAATCTAAAAAAAAAAAAAAAAAAAAAAAAAAACTAATTTAAGGGTTTTGAGAAGTCAACCTTAAAATAGGCGAAAATACCTTAAATGTGTTTTCAATTAATTATCGATATATATTGAAGCCTTAGAGATACAGAATTGTTTTTTTTTTCCTTCAAAATGATGCTGATGTGAATACCCAAAATCGTGGTTTTTCAATTTTTCGAAGTTTGACTCCCAAAGAGTGAAAAAGGGGGAAATTGCGTTTTTTATTAATCGTCTGCACATCTGGAACCCAATGGACTATCGTCGGGATTAATACTTCAATCAGATACGTAAACAAGTGTATAACGTAGGACTTCAAGACGTTTTAAAACCCTTTAATTAAGGGGGTGATAAAGACGTGAAATAGGTTGTCGCTCATTCCTCCATAACTATGGAACAAGTCGAGATATCAAAATGTTGTTTGCTTCAGAATGATTATTACGTAAAGACCGAAAATATACGTCAAGATATTTTTCAAATTCGACTCCATAGATGTAAAGAAAAGAGGTAAAATATGTTTTCGATTCGTGATCGATATATATCGATCACACTATTTTTTTAGATATTGACACGATTTTTGCTTAAATACTTGAAACTTACTACATTCATTTTTCGAAATTTGACACCTAAGGACGTGAAAGTTATAAAACGGGATGAAAGGTGTTTTCAATTAATCGTCTGTATAAGTTATTTTAAAATCAGCGGGCTATCGTCATGGTTTCCGCTGAAATTTGACGCCCATACAACACTTATTTTTTAGAAACTTGAATCCTAAGGGAACGAAAATACATGGAATGTATAAGATAAATCCACTAATGCTATCGAACCCGTCGATATTTAGGGTTGTTTTTTGTTTTACGATGAATACTTTAATGAACGTAGACAGATATCAGAACTTTTCTAAATCCGAACTCTTACAACTATGAAGGAATGAAACATTTTTTAAATGAATCGTTGATTACATTTCAACTCAATGGGCTGTCTTCGTGATTTTCACCACAATTATACAAATTTTTAACACGTGATGGTAAGATTTTGCAAAGTTCGATCAGTAAAAAGGTGAAAAAGCCCAAAATTTGTATTCAATCACCCCATGATACCTACCCAACCAGTTGAGATATTGAGATATTATTTGCTTCAGAAAGATGCTTACGTAAATACGAAAAATAATTATCTGAGTTTTTATTATGAGAAAATAACGGTTATATACCCGGAAATGAGAAGACGTAGCATTTGTAAACCTATCAAAGCAGACGATCCAAAAAATTATAGAAGTAATTTATGCGAAAGTTAACATTAAGCAATGATACCGTTACATATGGCTGTACAACCTCTTTGTGCCCATAGACTGACTATTTTATTTATTTATAATAAACTTAAGACGGTGCATATTGAGGACACTGTTAATAATAATTGTGCTAGATGTGAACGAATCATATATCACGTAAACTACTTATACCATCCGAATACTCTCTCATATTCAATGTATTTTTTGCTATGACTACAAATAAGGCTCGGGACAGATGTTAAAATTATTAAGTATAGACTAAGGAAAGTTTTTCATATGACAGATATAGCCACGTAGCCAGCTGAAGAGTAAGCTCAACTTGCAGCTTGGCTAATGTAACACTTGATGGCCGAGCTACTAATCTGGCGTGCAAAGAGGTCCTTCAATTGAAGTAAATACTCGCTGTTACGAGTAATACACGGGATGCCGCAGGCACACTGCTAGCTTATGTCATAAAAATGATTGTTCGTGTTCTATGTGGTTCTATACAAGTCGTCCAACTGCGATGAAATTTCTGCAAATAAATTGGGCGGAGGAAGCCAAAACTAGGTATAGGGACCGAACAGAAAACCCAAAAAATTAGTGTACAAGTAAACTATTGTGAGTTGTATGAATTACTTTTTAAGCAGGGTAAATACGGGGCAAAACGGAGTAGAGGGGCAGAATGGGACATCCGAGAAACTTAGAAAAATAACTATTACACTTTTTTTTTAGTTGTTGGGCGTGCGTCCGCAAAGTTTTCAGCTGGAAAAAAAATTGGACGGAGGCGGGTCAAATTTTTTGTTTCTACCAAAACTAATTACAGTTCTAGGGAAGTGGGTGACAAAACGGGGCACAGCGGCATAACAGGATAACAAAAAAATGTGTGGAACAATTTCCCTTTTCAAAATGTTTATAAAACGGACATTGATCACCTTTAACATCATTAGGCCCATTTAGCACTTTTTCAAAATTTTTTTGTTCAGAAATGCAATTTCATGAAATTGAAAACGCCGCAAACGAAGTTGCGGGAACAAGCTAGTTCATCCTATAAATATACGCGTAAGATTTTAAACGAAATACTTGAGGCGCATACATTAGATAATAGCGAGGAGTGTACGGAGTAGTTGTCGTTGAGAAAAATACACACACGAGTTCATTGCAGTGCAATATACTTTGTTAGTGACTTGGGTGGACTATTCACGCATCCGTCATTTACTGCGTACGCCCAACTATTTCGTATTCTAGCTTACAAGTATTTTCGTAAAATAAATTGTTTTAGTCAGTTTTAATAACGTGGTATATTAAAAAAAAAAAAAACTTTATTTACACATTATTTAATGTTGGACAACATTTATTTGCAGGAAAAGCTAGGAAATGTGTCATTCGTGTGATCAAAGATTTTAGTATTCTGAAGAAACAAATCTTTGCTTTGCCACACTTGAAAATAAATTATTTACAGAGTGTACTATGCATATAATTATGTGAGCCACAATTATGTAATTGTTGTTGTTATTTGAAAGAGCAAAAGCTGAACCTGAACATCGCATGATTAACAAGTGTTACTTTGAATGTAAAATTTTAATTCCAGGTGTAACGGAATAGCAGTGGAAATGCAAAGGTGAATGAAAACGGTGGATCCCGAGAAAACACCAAGCGTATGGTTATGCTGGAAATCGAACCCAGTTCATCTGGGCAAGAGACGTGAACTCTAAACGTTCGAAGTAGTATGGTTTAGTATGTTCTGGAGCAGGGGTGGGGGTGGTAGACGCCAGATTCCGTGGCCGCCATATTTGATTACATCATGGTGTGCATGTTGGCGGCCATCTTGGAATACATTACGGCGGCCATCTTGGTTTTCACCTTAACCTTGACCTTTTGTAATTTTGGTTTTTGCAATTTTGATTTTTTTTTTTTTTTGC
>PNEQ01120200.1:0-29144 GCA_003012365.1 Medauroidea extradentata | reverse complement strand
AGTGTGAGGTGTTAATCATGGTGACAACTGATTATAGGACACTCATAACTCTACTGTAAACTACTACCACACAAAACATAAATTCTGATAAGACACAGAAAATGAATCAGTTTCAAAATTTATTATAATCAAAAATATCTTAGCTTACTTCCTAAAGGTTGTGATATTATAGTGGCAATTACTGGAAATAATTAAATAACGCAGTGCGCTAATTTCACATCCATCAGGTCTCATAAAATAGAAAATCTGGAAATAAAACTGTGTCAAATATTTAAAATCCAGAACTTTAAACTCAGAAAATTAGTTTCAGTTAGTTATAATTACTTGTGTCAAAAAAAAAATCCAAACTGTCTCTTTACAAACAAAAAAAAAAAAAATGTCCTCGTCTAAGCTCTACTCTTATAGTTTAGTGAGCAAATGAAACTCTCAAAATCTCAGGACTACTAGTCTCGAAAATTACCAATGCTATGCCTAAGTAAGGAAGAAACGATATCTGCCACAAAAATCAAAAATAATCAGTTCAATCCAAAATTAATGATCTCCTCCTCGCATATAGCAAACTCTGGGAAGCTCCAAAATTAACTTTAAATAGCAATCAGCTGTACAATCAGAGTTCATTACTTGCAAATTAGTTGGCGTCACTAACGGCGTCACTAATGGCGTCAGTGCTGGCATACCTTTCCAGAAGGTCTTCAGTCTTCAACACTAAAATAAATATCTCACCTTAGGCCAGCTGAGCTCTTCCACAAATACTTAGCTGCCTCCTAACCTAATACTGTACCTTGGCCAAAATAAACTATTAAAAGTATTAGGATGGCGCTCACAACGAAGACTTAATTGAGCGACGCGAGTCACGAACGTCTACATTACTCCATATCCTGGCCAAGACTCCCCTTCTCTTACCCTTTCGGCTATCTCTAAAGCCACCGTGACGTCATAATCACGAGCCTATCTAGGCATAGTGGGTAGAGATTATTAAAAAAAAAACTCTAACCAAAACGCGAGAAAAACAAAAAAAAAACTAAAACTAACCCTTAGGATGTGAATCCTAACATAAATAAAAAAAATAAATAATTAAATAATTTAGCTAGCTAGCAGAAGGGTGCATTCATTAACTAACGGCCTAATTCAGAAAACTAAAACAAACGTTCATTAACTTGCTTACTAGCAAAAAACAAAAAAAAAAAAAAAAAACTTAAATTAATTACAATCCAAAAAAAAAAAACACTAACCTACAATATTATTATTAAAAAAAATCTATCTTTCTATAGCGAAATGCTATTGTTTACTGCTTATTATGCTTAGGTGTTTATCTAGGGATTCAAGAAATTCAACACTGTGTACCCGTGAAGGATTATATAAAGCTGTGACATATAGCGTGCCAGTATTGTGTTTTTGTGTTATTTCTACTGTTATTATACTATGACAATCCTCTATTTTTGACACAATTCTATAGTCTAGGTTCCTATTTACAAATATTGCACAGCCACCACCTGATTTTTCCCTGCATGCATATATGCTGTTAAAATTTTTTAAATTATAATATTTGCAGTCATTTGCTTGGACCCAAGTCTCAGATACACATATTAAATCTATTGAGCCGAGTAAATGTAGAATTATCTCTAAGTCGTCTAGTTTGTTTTTTAATGATCTGGCATTTAGGTATAGGACTGCTAGTTTATTGTCACTTGATAACTGCGACTGGCTGTCATGGATGTATTCATGAAGTGTATTGTACTGTAGTTCATTCACTATATTACAATTCACACTTTTGAGAATATCTCCAGGTATGTAATCACTTTCCATTTGCAGTTGGGTTGTTTCGTCGCATGATGTTCTTTATGTCGTCCCCTTTCATGATCCTGAATACCTTGCTGCTTTCATTTTCGCGCACAAAGATATTGCAATCTTTAGTCCAGACATATTTGAACTCATTCGATTTGAGGTCTCGTGCCTGCTTATACAAGGACTTGTTAAGGATCGTTAGGTGTTCGTTTAAGTAAACAAGTATTGTAGGCGCATTAACTCCAAGGTCAACCGAACGTAGTGGCTCTTTTCTCGTCTTTTTTGCTCCCAGAAGCTCATTCTTTTTGTCCCTGCTGACAAATTTCACTAGAATCGCAGGTGAGAGTTCACTTTTTTGCGAGAGAAGACGATGGCAAGTGTCAATATCAGAGGTTGAAATATTGACATGCAGCTTTTCTCCGATTTTTTTTAACGATCTCTCTTGGATTTTCATTTTTTACAAATGGAACACCATGGATCTCTAAGTTGTTTATGCGCAAATACGGTTTTATGTTTTCATTTTCATCTTTTATAGCCGAGAGTTCATTGAAGATTTCATTTTTTTGTCTGTCGAGTTCAGCAACCTTGGCCTGTAAGGTACCGTTCGCTGCATTTGCTTTTACGAGTTCTTCTCTGACTTGCCGTAGCTCTTTCCTAAGTGAATTTACACTGTTCTCGTGGGTTTTTCTTGCTTGCTGTTGTTGTTTGGCGATTTCGTCAAGTTTCCCTAATTTTTTTTAGCACTTCCTCCAGGATTGTGTTTGTTGTCATCGGGAAATTGCTCTTGTTACAGTTGGCATCACCTACCTTGTTTTTGTTGAGGTACTCGCTCTCGCATTCGTTGCAAAACCACTTTTGTGATTTGTCTTTGCACAATGTCTTGAAACGCTTTTTGCTTACGTTCACACATGTTGTATGGAACTACCTCCCACAAATCCCATCACATCCAACACTATCTGACCCCTTATCAAATTCAGTTTTGCACATATCGCACACCTTGCCCGCATTCCCCACCGCCATCATTCTGGTAATAATGAACACATTCAAAAAAAACTATATTTCGTGCCCTACAAAATTTTAGAATCATTGCAATGTGCATCTACATGCAAAAGATTGAAAAATTGAATTTCATTGTTGTAAAAAAATGTGTTCCAATATAAAATTACATTCTCATTTTATTCTTCGATATAATACTCGCAATTCCGGTAACAACTTCACATTTTAAGTTAAGCCAAATACAAAAACAAGTCAAATCTTCCACCAAATTACTACTAGCGCTCGGTGACAAGATGGAGTCACATTTTATTCCTCAGTGTCGACCTCTACCTTCATAGACCGTGGTTGACTGCGACCGTGTGAATCCACCTCTTGAACGATCAGGCTGCTCTATTTTCAGCGTGCAGTGTCTACTTGTCGGAAATTGATTGGTCAACACAAGACTCTGACAATACTCCAAGCTGACAACAAAAATATAAAAATTACTAAAAATTAATAAAGAAAAGAAGTGCAAGTTAAGCGAATTGGCTTAGTATATGCACAGAAAATTGTTTTTAGTTATATATTTTGTTAATTTCAATTAACTTTTATGTTTGCCATGAAATACCTAAGCATTTATATGTTTTCTTTTTTGTAATAATAGGGTTATGTATTTTGTTGATGTTTGTATACCGCTAATCACAACACTGTAGTTCCATCTACGCATAGTAGCGTGGCCGTCGTGATCTTGCTTCGTAAATGAATTTGAAGTTTGTAGTACCATGAAATACGAAATTCGTAACTTTAAGTGTATTTATTGTGTTCATCTTTCTTAGCAAATGCCACTGCATAATCTGGACTTTGTCAAGTCATTCACTTAACTGACAATTCTTTACGTATGCAGTATGTTCAGGTACGAATTTTAAAACTGGTTTGGTTTATCTTTTAAAATTCGGCATTTGTATGTGCCGTTTATGTGGTTTTACCAGAAATTATTTCCTTGACTCGTTGCTAATGTATTGCCGACCTTTCTTTGTTAACGTGGTACCTTAATGAGTTTACCGGGACGTCTGGATTTGAAAGTTATTAGTTTAAGTACATAAGTTTGCTTGATAATAATTCCCCAGACCTTTAGTACAGTTAGTAGAACTAGTAGTTTAAGAAAAAAACTCGTGAATGTTTACAAGGTGCTAAGAGATGCAGGAGGAAAGTGTAATATGACGGAATCAGAAGTCCAGAAGTATTTGTAAAGATGAGGTTACTATGAAGGCCCTGGCACTATCCTGCGCGTCCGAGCTATTCGATCATGCTGTCTGATAGCTCTCGGAGCATTATTCAGTGGCAGTGACACGTAATCGGCATGGCACGGCCAACACCGAATCCAAAAGGTTCAGAATTCTTGTATTCGCTTCTGCTACAATCTGAAAATACGAGATCACATAACTCCCTACTTAAATATATCAAACTGGCTAAATATGGAACGTAGATACTTATTTTACTTTTTGTGTCAACAAAAAATTATTCTCTCTAATAAAGTGCCATCCTATCCGTACGAAGTTATAATTAAACAAAAACCACAGTACAGATATCAAACTAGGTTCAAAACGAACTCACAAGTTCCATGACATAAAAGCTCAACATTTAAAAATCTCTCGGCTACCTCTCTTGCAGTCAGTGAAATGCTCTGCTGGAGGATTTGAAATCTAGTAACAATGTCGTTTTCGGAAAGAAATTTAAAACGATTTCTGCTGACGCAACAAACAGATAGGTACCTAAATAATGACGACTAGTGAGACTGATTTCTGGACAATATGCCTTAAGATTAATAGTAAAGTTTAGGTTAATTCTGATTTTTTTTAAATTTTTTTGTTTGTAAATGATAACACAATCATAAATGTCACCTTATGTAACTAAACTTTTATAACTGTACAGTAATTTATAGGTTTAAGTTTAATAATATAACGTCAACTATATGTAATTTTTGTTTTTTATCTGTTTGAATACAATCTGTTGTAAACCGTCCAATGGCCGAACACTATGTGAATAAATGAATAAATAAATAGTGTGAATGCTCCAGGATAGACTGTAGCGCAACAGAAGGTTTTTTCCTAATGTAATTATTTTGGTCTAACAGAATGTGTTCTGGTCACAATGTGGCTGAGCCTACCTCAAGGATTCTCGTCACAAACTTAATTAGCGCACGGAAGATACAAAATAAATATTTAAGGTTCCAGTTACTCTTTTACTATTTTAATGTTTGGTACATCAAGTAATTAATAACTTTCTCCCCCAATATGAAACCAATTACAAATATGTCTTATCGACGGAACACTCGGGGTATGTGGAAAGGGCGTAATAACAGGAACTAGAGTAGTGAGAACTTGTTAAAGTTTTAAATTAAGAAAGTAGGAAATGTAATAAAGAAATATTACTTAAACTGTCCTTAACTCCGTCGGAATACACAACGAATACAGCCAATGGTAAATACAAATTCTATTAACATATTTATTAGGAAAGCTAACACAGCAGCTGTATGATTATTACGTAATATTAAAATCATCTTGGTTACATGCCGCATACATCTAGCATTCCGCGAACAGCTGACTGAAACTGAATCAGTCCGCACACACCCACTGACACTGCAGCAATAGGACTCCATCAAATATAACTCGTCGTCTAAACTAATCTGCCTAGCGCCCCTAGCGGGTGTCGGATGCACTACACTTCTGACGTCACAGCAAGGCACAGGCATCTTCATTGGACACGCATGCAGCAAAAAATACAACAAATTACTCCTTCCATCACAAATGCCAACTTTGTAAAACACAATCACAAGTACGTGTTCGTACCTCTAAGTTGTTGCCACATAAGGTCGCCACATCCTAAATGCAGTTTCATTATAGGTATTAAGGTAAAAAATGTTAGTTCCATTTTTAATATTTATTTTTCAGTTCCGCTATTATTTCACGCTCTAGAACGATGACGTTTGCGTTAGTCAATTTAGTGTACGTAATATGAAAATTATTTCTCAAAAAGATTCATGTGACAAAACTACTTCCTAGTCGGAAGTACAGTAACTAAATACTATTACATAAAGTTATGTATATTGACATACACCAACATTTTTGCACAATTTTCTATCAGTTTTCATGTAAGCTGTCTCATTTCTAATTGTCACACGATACATGCGATGTCACATGCAGATGATGCAAACCATGCTACTCGACTTCCGGAGACGATTGCCCAGCTTTGGTCAGGCAACTCCACATTAGCCGGTTGCACCAGCATGTGATGTCTTATAGACCAATCAAATTATCTGTCCCTATCTGCACATCTACTCAGACATACGGGCCTTGAATCTTCCACCAAGCATAGAAAACTTGCAGTTAGGGTTGGGAGATGTCTAATGGGAGGGTACATTGCCTGCATCCAATTATCTCAAAGTATTTATGTTTACTGCCATGACACGAAACACAGAAAATAAAGTATTCCACACTCAACTACACCGAGGTGTTCAGGCTGACTTTCTGTACTTCTTACCTCTTTAGTCTCTGGCCACTGGCACCCACTACACCCAAGTACACCTCTGGGTGCAGAGGTTGTAAAAGGTGCAACCCGCCTGAACAAAGCTCTTGTTTGTACTCTGCAACTCCTGCACCTCTGCTTCCACATATGAGTTCCATTGTGCTGATTTGTCATAGCATTATAGTCTGTATGTGACTTTCCTGCTGACGTCCTCCATTGCTTTTCCCAGCATTCCCACAGTCCTGTATTATTTTGGAGCAAGTCTCTGTACCTGCCATATCCACCCCAGTTTTTCCTACAAATGTTTGTAGCTGTCCACTGCTTATTATTGTAATCAGCAGTATAAATACTAGGCTGACATACAATATTGTTTTCGCTGCTCCAGAACATTCACATGTGAAGTTACACTCCACGAATTCGCAGATTCACCTGTGCATCTATCAGTGGTTGACACAACAGCGTACACCGGTCGAGGCCATTATCGAACATCAGGTTGACAGTGTTTTGAAAATTTTTTGTTACGAATGAAATGTACGACTTGAAGTACACGCCTCCTGACGTCACCACGGGGGGAAAGTACTGTGGGAAACAAAGCTTGTTTACAAACATGTTGATTTGTTAGGTGGTAATTGCAGAAAGCAAAAATGTTGCACGTTCATAGATTTGGACGGGAGGGTAAAAAATATTAGTTTCAATTTCATGGTTAAGATACGCAAATACATAAGATTAATGTTTACCTGAAAAAATGGCAAATTTCAAACAAATAAATCAATTTTCTTGACGTACATCTCATCCGGGACATGTGAAGCCAAACAACTAAATGAAGGTTATGTTCGGCTGCGGTATCCATGGAGATAGGAATTGTTTTCCACACCTGACTGAAGCTCCGCCTCTTTACAAGTTGTCCATTGGGTGAATCAGCTCATTTAACACTATATCACAACAGAAATCCAAATTGAACACTTTGGTAGTATGTGTGATTTTAAATATGGTATATATGCTTACTGAAACTTAAAAATTAAATAAAAAATTTCTTTGTGCAGTAAGATCATATTTAAAATGCAAAATATTTCCCATGCAAAATAATTTGGTAGATATTCTTTCTTTGACATAACATTTCACAATTATTAAAGTTATTTAAAATGTTTTTGGTGTGATTGCATTTATAAACTAGGTAACCTAGTGATGTTCCAGTGCACGTCCACCAGGTCCGCCAACATTTCAGGCTGATGAACCAGTGTATACATCGGGTGAACCGTTTGAGAGTATAAACAGCAATTTACAAATGTTTGGTGTACACCGGTGATGCACCAGTGATTTGTTGAGAATGCGGAATAAAATCAATATTTTTTATTATTAATTTTAAGAATACAGTCTTCAAAGGTGCTTACTTTACCATGAGAAGCCTATACTTTGGTGATCCGCACATAAATCTTCAGTTTACTTACCACAGTCCGGACAACTGAGTGTGGAGGGGCGTAGGTATCTGGGCAGGAGTTGTCGGTGATAATTTGCTAGAACCTTTCTTATACACCTGTTTTGAAAGGGGCAGCTTATTGACTGTCCTCCGTACTTGATCAGCGTGCTTCAACAATATTTTCCTTTCCCAGTTCCCTACCGTTATTGAACCAAAGCCTACATCTTTTAATTTGTTTGGCAGGACTACGATGCAGCGTGCGACCTTGGTTCTTCTTGCACTGGCAGGTGTGTTTGTCAGTCAAGTGTCAGGAGAGACAAAACAGAAAGTGAAGTCAGTTACAACTCTGATTGATGGAAAATGGGAAGTTACGCCTTTTGTCTTGGAAGTGGCAGAGTACTTGGCTGAGGAAGATCCAGATTTACTGTGGAGCTTTGTAGATCTTGTTAGCAGCATGCAGCGTCAGCTTGTAGACCTTGGTAAGTGGAACATTTAGCCATTCTTCACAAACACAAGTCATCTGTGAGGGTCATTCCATTTTAAATCAGCAAATTCCAGAAAAAAATTTTTATCACCTTTTTTTTAATGAAAATTTGTATGAAGAATTACATATAATGCTTTAAGAGTGGAAAAACTTTTTGTACACGAGATACAAGCTAGGCCGCAAAGAAAAAAAAGTGATAATTTAGGGTCACTTTTAAGGATCCATAACTTTTTACCTCTTGCTGTTACAAAGCTCTGACCTATATCTTTAGAGAGCTTTAAAACTAAATATTTTGCTATGTTCAGTGCAAATTTTACTTGAAATCAAAACTAACCCTCCTTTTTTTAGCATTGAATAGTACCTGAAAAAACAGTTTTTCTGCGACATTTAGTTAGCTGTAATATACTGAAAGAGTAGTAATAACATATTTTTTTCATGCATAGTAGACAGTAGTGAGTACTACTAGGAAAATAAATAATTAAGATGTTGTTTTGTCCCCTTTACAAGATATAACCCCCCCCCCCCCAAGATAGTATTTTTTAACATCTTTTAAACAAAAGAAATTTCAACTTGATACTCTGAGCGGTGTGGAAACTACAAGCCTTTAGATGTTTATGGTTTCAGTACACACCTTGTAGGATAGGTATATGAGGTATATGAGGTATATGAGAATAATGAATTATGTATTCCAAGGTATTTCATTTATAAAGAAAAAAACGAAGGTTTAAATTAATATTAGTAAATTGCGGAACTTTTACTGGAGATACCTACACCAAGAGCATTACATGCTACATTCACAGAATCCACTAACACACCTGCTGGCTCATAGGTATCATTGTCGGCAGATGTCTCACTGTCTTGTATTGTGGACAAACATTTGCAACACACAGTTTTTATCAGGAATAAGTTTAAGTCTGGGATTTTGCATGCATAAATGTAAATTTATAACATGCCATGCCTTTGTAATTGGCTTCTTGTGTACAGAAAATGGGTCACATCATGAATTTCCATACAAATGTGTGAAGTTTTATAAAAAATTTTTCCTCATGATATGTGCAGATTGTTTCAATGTTATCACGACCAGTTCTCATACGAAGCAAGTTCTTATCACTGGCACTAAACTCAGAAGATCTGCTATAACAAAATATTGCAAAGTTCATTCTTGAAAACCCCTACTGAACATTGCATATTATATTATTTATTAAACAATTCATTAGATATGTACAAACAGTTGTTATTACCACCATTTCAGTATTTCATGGCTAGCTAAATGTTGCGGAAACAGAATTTTGTGTACTATTCAACCTTAAAAAAAGAGGTTAGTTTTGATTTCAGGTAAAATTTGCACTAAACATAATAAAATATTTAGTTTTAAAGCTTTCTAAAGAGCTATGACAGAGCTTCGTAGCAGCAAGAGGTAAAAAGTTATGGTTCCTTAAAAGTAACCCTAAATTGTCACTTTTTTCTTAGCGTCGGTTGACCATATAGCCTACATTTTGTGCAAAAAATGAATAATTAAAATTTTTTAATATGGAGTCTTTCTCTTCAAGTATTAGCCTATATATATTTCATACAAAGTTTCATTAATATCGAAAATGGTGATTCAAAAGACATGTGCTGATTTAAAATGGAATGACCTGTGAGCCATACAGTAGGTATGTGAAATGAGAGCTGTAGTGAAGGAACGTTATTTTTCTGGCCTTGGGTAGTATGTTACTTATATCATCATGTGAGGAATGTTTCCAATAAATTCTGCCGTATGGCCAGGCTACTTATAGTGACAACACATGTTTGGCCTAGGCTATATTAGATCTACTTGACTGAAGATGGTGCGAAGGGTGTTCCGAAAGGAAGTTTTTTTTTACACAAAAACTTTATTGTCAAACCAAATACACCATGGTTTCATGACCTATACACCTTGCACTATTTTTCGACGTAGTCACCACTGACATTGAGACATTTGTCGTAGAGTGCAATTAGTTTGAAGAAACCACTCTGGTATAACTGTGTGTCCTGCGATGCAAGGAATTGTCGCACAGCCCGCTCCAATTCAGCTTTGTTGTGGCATGGTGATCCAATTTCTCCCATTACTTTGACATGGTGACCATGTTGAAAATTAGTGCAAGGCATATAGGTCGTGATACCATGGTGTATTTTGTTTGGCAATGAAATTACATGTGAAAAAAAATTTCAACTTACTTTTGGAACATCCTTCCTATTAACATTTTTTAATGTTATAATCAGTTTTATATTGCAAGAGTTCTGCAATTGCCTGTGTTTGTTATAATGTTTGATTGTCAGTTTAAAGGAATGTTATGTGATGGCTAGACTACGCCAACAATCAGTGTCTGTGAATGATTCTTGCAATAAGCGTAAATGAGTTCGTCCAATGTTGTGCAATGGTGTATGTTCACAAGGTTTCACTTAAAGTTTATGTTTCTGCATGGTCAGTTTTGAGCTGTTCCTAATGTATCTGAAGAGTTTTTAAATAGTCGTAAGTTATAATTTACGCTTAGTTTATACACAATTGTTAGTTTTCCATTGTAATTGGGGTTCTTTTAGACATAATTAAGAGAAGTACTTTACCTCGAAGAAATCCTCAAATAAACATTGCCATAGGTTCTATCTACTAAATTTTTTCAGTGCAGTATCATTTAGGACTACTTGAATATTGTTTCCGTTGAGAATATTTAAAATTTAGCCTAGGCGTATATCAGTGATTTATGTTTTCAGTTTTTCATTTAAAAACAAACCGTATAATGTAGGGTTGTCATATAAAACCCTCAAATTAAAAACAACCTTGATGTACCATTTTTTGAGTTTGATTAAACAACTCTCGTCTGTTACCTTGTCTGCTAGTACTAATGTGTAGAAGTCCCGCCAATATTATTACTAGGGTGGGACGATATTCATGGACTGTGACTTTGTCACAGTTCTATTATAGTGACAAGCTATCTGAAGGCATGGTGATAAAGACATGAAACATTTGTGTCTGCTACGTCTATCGGCGCTTCGACTTCACACTCCCCCCGCCATCCTCACACAGTCACGCAATCTTTTGTCACTGAACTGAAGCAAAATCATGGCGAATGTGGGACACCACGTGCCGAGTGACTGCGGAAGGCACTGTGGTGTAAACTGCTGTTGTCTGTCAACAATGCTCATGCTATGAAGTTGTGGCCGTGTATAACTGTCGCCGATACTTTACTGAGACAAACATGGAAACGTTTAGTAATGTGTTGCAATATTTGTAACTGTACCAGGTTTTTAAATTTTATTTTATTAAGTATTTAGATTAGGTAACACAGTAAAATTAAGGTTTATTTAGATATAATATTATTACTCATTAGCGATAATTCTTATTACTAAGCATGATGATTATAAATTTTCTTCTGCATTATACACATCGTAAAAGAAAGCAATTGGCCAACAGACATACGAGTATGTGTTCACTGTTCAAGTCACTATTCTCAGCGACAGTCACAGGATATAGTAATAATTCTCCGACAGATATATGAGAATGTATTCATTGTTCAAGTCACCTGTCACAGTGACTAAAAGTCACAAAGTTTAGTGACAAGTATTTTCAGGTAACTGTCACTATTGTCACTGTGAACAGGAAGTAACAGTTATTCCCAGCCCTAAATTAAACTACCAAGCTAACTGGCGCAACAATGATCCCGGAATTACTGTCTCCTACTACGCCACTGCCAACCAAACTGCATGCTCTCAGCGTGCAGTGACGCACATTTTTTATCACGGCAGTGCCGGCACATGATTGTAAATGCACGCACGTGGCTGGGAGGAGGGGGCGGAATTGTCGAAACTAAGCCCCACGTTGCGTCCTACTGGGGCGCAACTAAATTACTGCCATTTGTCTTAAATTTCTCTTTTGCACAATTGCGGACGCGAGTGGAGACATTTTCAGTTCAGCCAATTTGTATATTTTTTCTGTAAAATTTTGTTTGGTAATGTAAGCTTTGCTTTATTTATTAAGTTTTTTTGTTAGGAACTTAAATTTAAACTGCCAACACAAACACACATGCACATAAATACATATAAGTTATATATATATATATATATATATATATATATATATATATATATATATATATATATATATATATATATATATATATAATATGTGTGTGTGTATGTGTATTTATGTTTACACACTTAGGGTCGCAGAGGCTGAGAAGTACCTGTAAGAGCTGACCCACAAATTGTGGTCTTTAAGGGTTGCAATCTGCATAGAAATAGCAGAAAATCGCAGTACTATGTCAAATAATACATCAAGTGGACTGTGCTAACAGTATGGGGACAGTGGAGGATACCAATCACATATCCGAGGCAATTCCTATTCAGTGTCTGGTTGGGGTCATTCCCATGATCTCACATGTGGGACTCTTGTAGTGAAGATAGACGGGATGTGACAGGGAACGGCAGTTTCCTCTGTCCTTCCATTCCGGGCCAGCTCCATAATTACCTCAGTCACTCTTATTCTTGGTTGTTGCTCTTATTGCTATTTTAATGCAATTTGCATAAGTAAAAACCACAAAGATGTCAATTTATGGGTACTTCCTGCCATCTACGACCCCTAAGGCCGGTATTCCTAAACAAAATGTTAGGGTCTTTAAGCCCTACATCTCAGGCGCAAGAAAAGCAACGGCAGAGACCTTACTTGCTGAGCGTATTCCTAGACGTGTTTGCGCCGTGTCCCGAGATGGTGTCAGGTAAGTTACTGCTTATTATTCGCCGGGCCGCGCGCGAGGCTAGAAACGAATGAAAGTGATGATGAGCGCTGCTGATTTACCATGGCTATACAAGAACACATTAAACTTTGTACTTTTGAAATATATTATTTAGCATTTGAATTTGTTTACAAAATAATTACAGTTACAAATAGATAAAAATCATTAATTATAACGGCCGCAATTAAAATATTCCATAACTGTTTCTTGTTAAAAGTTAAAACTGTAAGTACAGTAGCCACGCGATCGTAGTGTTTCCATTTATATTTATCTGCTGATTATGACCTGAAATGTTATATTAGCATATTATTTGGACACGTGGAATTACATTCAAAACAAAATTCACAGTCACTGTTGAAATATAATGTATTATTATGCCGCAACTAAATACTAAAAATGAAGGTATTGCCACGGTAACAGTGACACATAAATTAGGTCCCTCATCGCCTCTATACACAACACATTAAACCGACAAGTTTTTTTCTTTTGTCATAGGCTGTTACTATCAAACTTCAAGCAATGGCTCTATCATGTCATTGAACACATATCTCTAGCAAAGTGAAATTCATGCTTCAGTTGAAACTTCATTTGTATCCAGTAATTTCATTTTGAAACAGTCTCTAATAACCTGGGTGTTGACGATATGTAAAGCTCACTTACCTTACCTTTTGTTTTTGAAATACATGAAATGAAAAGGTGTTTTTGACAATTTTCGAAGGCTTCAGATTAACACTGATACAGCGCGCGAGCTGTTTTAAAATATGTTGCCTGTCAACTGTCAACATCTGAAATGTGCTTTTATTTTACAATATGTTGATAGTAAATATATCACAGATGTTTAGTAGTTTCTAAAGAAACATTTTTTTTGTGTTGCAAAATGTTTACTAATTACGATTTTTAACATGACTAGGGCAATGTGGACGAGTTAGAACACCTATATTAATAATGTTTATACTGCTTTATTGTTATTTTACATGCGTCAAAATGAAAAGCAAAGACGCATTAGTACATTTTAATTGAGTATAACTTGTTATTATGAGCATTAAAATTTATCCCTGAAAATTAATTGTTTAAGTGTGTCATTTTAATATCTAAAGAAAACAAAATAAGATATGTGCATCTTGTGACGTTTCGCTCTTGTATAAGTACCTGAGCTCCACTCGTCACAAATGTAGCACACCAGTCCTTCTAGACCAGTGTACTAGCTCGGGGATAACCCAGCCAAAACAAGCAAGGTTATATGCTGGAACATATCTCTTGATCGGTGGTCACGTACTCCAGAATTTATTAGTAATTATTTTGTAGGTTATGTCATACTGTAGACCAAATTTTGAATTTCCACAGTGACCGTCAGAATTTTAAAGAAAAGGTTCGACGCGAAATAATATACTTTACTATTTTCCACTATTTCTGATTTATTATATTACTGTTTACATCGGCATGAAATACATTATCACAGTCTTGGCACGGTAGGTCCGGTTCACAGAAAGTTATAAGCAGAAACACAGCATCACTATATCAGGCGTTTAAATTAGGCAAGAAATTTGCACACGGTGAATCCACACGCGGCGAAGAAGAATGAGTAGCCATCCTGGCTCTTTGCACCTAGCGGCCTACACACACGAGCGGAAACGAATTTGGTAGATTTAAAGGTTGTCCGAAAGAAGGTTAAAGAAAAAAGACCGCGGTGCTACCCGTGCATGTTAAGTTTTTACTCCCGAACTTTACTTCATCAAGTTTTCTTGGGCCGCAGCCCCGCGCACGTCCGCTCTGGATCGCGTCACGACTTATTCTTCAACATGGCGGAGGCAAACATTCCAGAACGAAAGACGAAGGGGTGCCACATGCTGTGCTCTCATTGGCTGGTTCTCGGTGGCGTGACCTTCGTCATTTGTTCCATGATCTAGAACCCTCTAGGGCACAATTATCAACTACGCATTAAATAAACAAACGGCGTCAAAACTCCCACGGAAAAAACTAGAACACAAAAGAAAACAAAGCTATTGCCTCCTACCAAGGCCACCTGGCCATAATCATAAACATTACACACTAACTAGAACATTCAGGAAAATGACTGTGTCTCTACGCTCCCTTTCCGAAACCGAGACCACTGAAAATAATCTTACAATTTTAAACATATTAGAAAATTACGATCACATAAGACATTAATTAACCAAATAAAATAAAACCCCTTGTCTTGCAATGCTACAATCTGAACGTGACGACAAATTTTTATTGTTCTAGACACAATACAGTATTTCTTATTTTAAGGTTAGAAAAAAAAAAGTAAAAATTTTCTCACAGAACATAAAAAAAAATTTAAAAAAATTTTTTTATATATGTTTTGTATGTTATTTACAGCGAAAACCAATTAGTTTGTACTCTTTATCAATGGTTGATTATAACATCGTAACGGTCGAATATCAAGTTATTTTAATGTGTAGAAACAATATTTCCTAAAATCAAAGTAATCTTACTACTACTAATAATATTCTGTGTAATATAAAAAGTTGGGAAAAAAAAAAAAAAAAAAAAAAAAAAAAAAAAAAAAAAAAAAAAAAAAAAAAAAAAAAAAAAAAAAAAAAAAAAAAAAAAAAAAAAAAAAAAAAAAAAAAAAAAAAAAAAAAAAAAAAAAAAAAAAAAAAAAAAAAAACTTTGGACCAGCCAGGATTCAAACCCGAAAAATTTTCTCACCGACCGCGCACCTTGATGCCTGAGCCAACTGCGCTCTCGTTTCAGTGCAAAAATTTTATACTAAATCCTGCATTTAGCAAACTGTCTACAAAATCAGAATTTTATCAATTATTCATAGTTTTAAGTTTTTGAAAAGCTTGTAGCTTATCACTTAACATTCTCGCCATCGTTAAGTTTTATTTTATGTACAATTTTCTTGTGTTTGTTGACTCTCGTTTTGTTAAATATGATTTTCGGCAGGCAAGCGGTAATGTACGGTGTACCGGTTTGGACAGGAATAATGTGCTACCATCTCCGGATACAGAAAAGCAACGGTCGAGTCCTAACGCGCGCCTGTATTCCTAAATGTCCTGATGGTATCGGATAAGTCACTAATTATTATTTGTCGTCCCTTGTGCGGTTATAAATAAATGAAGGTGACGCTGGGCAGTGCTTTTTTATAGAAAATGTAGCAGTGACTATCAACAGCTATTTAACAAAAATACGTTAACTTTTTACATTTGAAATGTAATGTATTGCATTTTAAAAATACAGTATTATAGATTGAAATATATGGAATAGTCTTTATCTTTCGAAATTTAAGTATTAAAGAAAATTACAATCTCTTGTGAAAAGTAAAAAAAGAAGTAAGTTATTTCTTTTATAAATTGGTATCTACGTGGATGTCTTTTGCACGTTCGAGACCTACATAACCTTGCTCTCTCCACTTTATACTCTCTGTAATATCTCCAAATAAAAACTTCAACTTGGGCAGATATAGCTTACCATTTATTTTACTAGTGTATGAGCCTTGGGTTGTACGACTTGGTAAAATAAAATTCATTGAAACAATTATAATAAACTGAGAGAAAACAAGTGGTGTGGAAAGAAACAAATTTATTACGTATAACATTAAAATAATATTAGTAGGGCTAATAAAGAAACATAAATTGGATCATCAATAAGATTCCGTAACACATTATTGTAAAAAAAAATTAGTTTTTCCTTCCTAATATCAAAACTAGTGGTTGATGATCTGTGCATAAATGATTATGTCTCCCCAGAATATACATAGAAAATTTGTCGCATGCCCATGTCAATGCTAGGGCTTCTTTCTCAATATGAGAATGTTTCTGTTCTGCTATTGAAAGCGACCTTGATGCATAGACCACTGGTCGCCAAATGTTGTTGTTGTCTGGTTGTTCGAGGACAGCCCCAATCCCATAAGATGATGCATCTGCCCCAATCCGACATTCTTTATTTGGATTGTAGTGTAGAAGTAGTGGTGCTGTGCATAATAGGGATTTTAGATGCTTGAAGGATACTTCCTGTTGTGGTCCCCACACGAATATATGATCCTGTTTTAGTAAGTTACGTATTCGTTCTGTAACTTGAGCCATGTTCGGGACAAACTTCCCAACATAATTTACCATACCTAACAACCATTTCACATCTGATACAGACTAAAGGAGCTGGCATTTCTTGAATTGCGCTTATCTTTTCTGGGTCCACTTCTATTCCTTTGTCAGTCACTATATGACCCAGAAATTTCACTCTTCGGACAGCAAACTGACATTTATCATTCAATATGATGCCAGCTACCTTAATTTTTTCCAAGTCCCTCTCCAGGTTTTCAAGATGGGTTTGTTCATTTTCTACGAACACCAAAGCATCATCCATGTGACATATCACACCCGGCATATTTGCAAAAATCCGAGACATTTCTCGGTGGTAAAATTCTGGGGCACTGGTGATTCCAAATGGAGCCTATTGAAAAAATACCTTCCAAAGGGTATGACAAATGTTGTTAGAAGTCTCGACTCCTTTGCTAAGGGCACCTGCCAATATCCTGAATTAGCGGAATGGGAAACACTATCTCATTCTGGTAGACTACTACTTGAGGTACCCGGAAATATTTGAAATGCCAAATATCTCATCAGCAGCTACAATCGCTAAATGTAAAGCTGCTTTCTAACGCCAAGGGATTCCACGAGAATTAAGGTCAGACAATGGGCCCCAGTATGCCTCCCAAGCTTTCAAAGGCTTTGCTAAGGAGTGTGGTTTTACTCATGTTACTAGCAGTCCTCGATACCCCCAGAGTAACGGGGAAGTAGAAGCTGCAGTAAAGAATGTGAAAAATATCATCAAGCCGTCAGCTGATCCCAACTTGGGGTTGTTGGCATACTGGAACACACCACTAGCTGACCTTAAATATAGTCCAGCACAGCTCTTAATGGGGCAGTCACTCCGTGATACCCTACCAGTGTTACAGAGGAATTTTTGTCCAAATACAGTAAGTAGGGAAGAGTTTCAATCAAAATATCAAAAGGCTAAAACATCACCAGAAGAGCAATTTCGACAGGTCCCATGAAGTTCAAGAACGCCTCCCAATACAGGCTCAAGATACAGTGTGGATCACAGATTTACATATATATGGTACTGTATGTTCAACAGCTGATACTGCACGCTCATATCTCATTTCTGTGGATGGAAGAATGATAAGGAGAAAGAGTTTTCAACTTAAAGTTGTTCAGAAAACAACTGCTACCGAATCAGATCAACAACGATCTGTCAATGAAAATAGAAAAAGATTAACAGTGGAGAGACAATCCAACAGCAGTGAAGGGCAGAGTCATTCCAACAGTGAGGTGTATGGCCAATCCAACAACTGCGAGTGGGAGTTCCAAGTCAGCGGCAGCGAAAGGGAGAGACAGTCCAGGAACAGTGAGGGGAGTCCCCAACATTTGGAAACAGAGAAAGACAAGCAGAAGTTGATAGAACTAAAAGACTGTAGGAGAACAACAGAAGGAGTGAAGGAATGGACAGATGTAATAAATAAACAGGGTATGGAAAGTGTATGGTGACGAGTATGGACAAGAAGTGGCAGAGAAGTGAAGCCGAGAGACAAACTTAATTTGTAATTAAGTTGTAAGTAGGGAAAGTGTCTGAGTTTTCTAATTAGTATGTGGTATAGGTGCACCTCTGTAGAGAACAAGAGTAATGTTGCTAAAGAAGGGAAGATGTGTTGCATGAGAGCAATTAGGTAAAGTAAGGTTGGTATGAGCAGAGAGGTCGAAAAGAATATGAATGTAAAGAGGTTTTAATGTTTGTGTAAGTTGATGTAAAAAGTGTATGAGAGTAAATAATAAAGTTTGCTTTTAATGGCGACACAGCATGCACATCACCCATTACCCTAGCCTCTAGGTGCAAGTAACTATCTCGCGTTCTGTGTTCTCGCAGAAACTCACCTCTACGAGACATAACTGTAATTTTGACGATAAAGGTGAGTTGTATACATCTGCACCCTGTAGAAGATTCTAATGCTCGAAAAGCACCACTAAAACACCCATATTTGCCATTTTGGCTGCTTTACAATATGCTTTAATGATTACTGTTGAACCAGAAATTGATTTACACACGTATAGTAATCTTTGAATAATATTCCTAAGCAGACCTCACTCATGTGCGTTGAGCAGTTTTAGAATAATCTGGTGACTGCCGAATCTCGGCGCACCTCTCGGAGGCCTGGTAAAACGGCTACGATAATGACGTGCACACGTATGCAAGACCTCAAAGGCTTTTCTACTTTTTCTTTAAGTCTACTTTCCATTGTCCGTTTGTGTGTTTCTCAATTTCTCCTCCACATAAAAAAATCGAACATACGGAGCTGATGTAATCAAACTTGATAAAAATATAGTACAGTAGACAAAGTTGATTAGACTTATATGTATATGTAATTAGTTCATATTTTCATAATGGCGGTTATTTAAAAATTTTTTTTCTTCATGAGAAAAACAAAACAAATTTTTTGAAGAGAGATGTCGTTTATATTAGCCTATCAAAACGTTGGCAATATGAGTATCTAAGTTATCTTGATCACATGAGTTATTAACACAAACCACACAGATGGAAATCACCAAACTCGGTACATATGTTTGATATTAACATATTTTTAATATATCATTTTCAGTTTTTAACACAGGATGATTCAGAAAAGTTTTTGTTAGTATCGCATGGAGAAATTTATGATTAGGTAAGTTGAAAATGTAATTTCAGTGATTACGTGAAATAGGTAATGGTTTGAAATTTACTTAATATTTTTTTTTCTTTTGATAAAATAGGCTATTTGGTCTTTAATTGTTTCAGCACTTGTTATTTTGCTTTACATTTTAAGAAATTACATTTTGTAGTTATTTTATGGTTAATATTTCTACCACTATAATTCACTTAACAGAAAAATTTGAGGACATATTTTCGACATATATTTCATAAGCTATATAGCCTCATTAAAATAAAAAAATTATCCCGCATAACTAACTAGGAAATTGTGTATTAAATGAAATTTGACGATTCATCGTTTATAATACTGAACATACTCTATTTCCCAAGATTTCATGTCATGAATTTATTTATTTTCTCCTATAACAACTGCGTCGACTCTAAGAAAATGTAAAATTAAAAACTTAATTTTTCAAACTTTGGTTTAATTAGTTCTATTTGTTGTATGTTCACTTTGTTAGAAGATAGAATCACATGAAGAAACAAATAAATATATCATAATGTTTACATCTACATGATCAATGTGAAATTTTTTGGTTTATTTGCACCAAATTAAGGAAAGTAGTCTTATTAGTTAAGCTTGTACTTTCTCAATATATGTACATACCATTCGCAGATTAGTGTACAAGTGTGTTTACTTTAAAATTAAAACTGTAATTTTTAAATGTGATCACTCACCTTGAGATTTTCCTTACAAAATACCGAAAAAACTATCAAGTTAAGAGCAGCATTGGCATGCCTATTAAATGTCTTATCGTCTCTATTCACAAGTCACAGAACCAGCGAGCAGATTTTCTGTCGTATGAACAATTTTTTTAATTAGACTTTTACGAATCTGTAATTTTTTTTTCATATATTAACTAAATTTTTAATTACAATGGCACGGGAATGGAGATGTTTTTACAAATTATATATAGCAAGCTAGCTGTTTTGGAAACATCCTGTTACAGATTTACTGTTTTTATTTTCGTAGGTGAATATATCGTGAACACATGTAATTATTTCTGAAACTTTTATTTAACATGACGTAACGCACATTAAATATGAGTTATTTAGGAAAAAAATATAAACGACATTTGTTTTATTTTACTTGTAAAAAATTTATTTCGAAAATTAATTTTAAAAATATTGGAATGTTTGTAAATAAAAACATACTCAGAACTTCTGAATGTTAGTTAAATATATTGTATCTTACAAAAATGTTTTTAAATCAACAGTATATAACAGTTTGTAACAATTGTAATTGCATATTTTCTTAGTAGGCCAGTTTACAAAAGATGCCTATTGATCGTACGTCCATTATTAATTCGATTTGTAAGCATTTAAAGAACAAGAAAAGTCAAGTCTTTCAATTCAGTACACTAGACGTGGTATTCCTACATGTTGACTACAATTTACAGGGGGAAAAAATTTCTATTAATGAATGGTTCTTTATACATTTGTCTTATTTCTATATTTTTGAGTCAATTTAATGCTTAGAAGCTATATTTATGGAAATAAACATTAATTTAATTTTTTTACCGTATTCTGATACATAATATATAAAAAACTAAAAAACAAGATTTGGAATGACCGGGATTCGAACCCAAATAAAATTATTACCGGGCCGACACCTTAGCATCTGAGCTATTCAATCACTTTCGTAATAATATCCAAAAAATATATACGTGTACTGCAGTGCTTTTAAAACCACGAATTTGATGATTTTGGATTATTTGGGCTTTTAAAATGCTAGTGGGTTATTATTTAGTATTCCTGCTGCCACAAAGTTTCATTTTCTGTATTATTAGAATGTTTTTCTTTTCTCTTTTATCATTAAAAACGATATTCGTCCAGCAAGCTGTAAAATACGTTGTAACGTGTATAGCCGTCTGTAGGGCTAAGCGTACTGCGCATGCGTAATTATATTAGGACAAGGAAAAGTCACAGATTAGTCCTGAATAAGTAATATCCTGAACCTAAACCCTTATACAAACGTTTAGGAATACCGGCCTAAGTGTCTTATATCATTTTACTCGTCTTCGCATCCCCTACAATGTGACAAAGAGCTTTAAGCATTGTTTAGGGACATCGAGATTTTATATATATATATACAGGGTGTTCCGGGAGTAGACATAAAAAAAGAGGCGGCTGATAGAGGTGTCCAAGACCTACTAAGAAAACCAAACTGGTATGATCCGATTTGCAACCGTCTAAAAGTTACGAATTTTTAAAGAAAATTTGGTTGTACTTTACCCTGAGCTTAGCGTTTTCTGATGGTGGATTTGTGGCTATTATAAAGATGGCTTGGGGGGGTGGGGCGATTATTTTGTGTACCCCTGTTTTCCTTTCAAGTACCGCTCCATGCTCACATTATCCACCTTAATTGAGGGAGGGGGTGAGTGTGAGGGTATTACAGACTTTTAACAATGAGGTATTAAGAGCTGATGAGGGTGACATACGGTGAAGGACAACACAACAAACATGTCCGGGCCCAGATGTGAACCGCTGACCCCTCGCACCACAGACAGGCACTTTACAGACTGAGCTACTGGGGCCGGCACCTTCATTGGCTAACAAGATGTCGCTGTCAAGACCTGCACAAATCGCTCCTTTACATGCCTTTCCTTCGGATCTGTCACCCTCATCGGCTCTTAATACCTCGTTGTTAAAAGGCCGTAATACCCTCACACTCGCCCCCTCCCTCCAATTAAGGTGAATAATGTGAGCATGGAGCTGTACTGGAAAGGAAAACAGGTGTACACAAAATAATCCCCCCCCCAGCCATCTTCATGTATTAGCCACAAATCCCACATGCAGAAAATCTGCCTGTGAATATAGTCAGGAATTACACCCAGTTCGCTTAGATGGGAAGCAAGCGCACTAGTCTCCACATAACCACTGCTGCTGTGAATATGAAGCAGCAACTATGTTAGGGTGTCTGGTGATGTAATTCGTTTATCTTAACTTTCCATTTTGATAATATCAATTTTGTTTAATAAAATAACTATTACCACTTTACACATTTTATCCTCGCAAATTAAACACATTACATTCAAAATAAATTTTAATAATTTCAAACATTGTGTAATATTTTTATTTCAATAAAGTTACATTTAATTATTTATTCACATACTACATAGCTGATTTTTCATTGTGTGAATCTTCTGCATTATGTTATGTTTTCACATTTAATGCATCGACGTTTGATAATTTAAAATACTGGTTTTTACTAGTTAATTGACCATACTATCAGGTAATTTTCCAATGGCGTGTGATCATTTATGTGACCTACTGATATTTTTTTCCTCATGAAAAATAGAGGCATCTTTCAGAACCAAACACAACTTTTGTGATAGTGATTTTTTTACCCCACGAAGCTTTACTTTTGGTGACGTGAAATGTGTTTTTAAATGTGACGACACTTTTCATCTAATTTTTATTTTCATGATCAGCAAATCCTAAGCTCACGGTAAAGTACAGACAGATTTTCTTTAAAAATTTGTAGCTTTTAGACTGTTGCGAATCGGATTATACAAGTTTGGCTTATTGGGTAGGCCTTGGGCCCCTCTATCACCAGCCTCTTTATCGACATCTACTCCCGGAACATCCTATGTGTGTGTATATACACACACACACGTGCACATACACACACGTGCGCATACACATACAAGCACACACACATGCACATACACTGGATGTTCGGAAACTGCCATATAACAAGCACACCACTATAATCCTGGGCTATATTGGAGACAAAAATGTTTGTGGCAAAATGTTGTCCAATGACTTTTTACGTGTACAAGTTGGCAACGTGGCCAGAAGTTGGTTCCATCTTATGCCTCACAGGTACAAGAGGGTTATTTATTTTCAATCTGTGATGGCCTGTAAAAAATGGGAACTAATTGTAAAATGCTTTTATTGTCTAAAGATGCATACACCTTTCGGCTACTTTTCAAACAAATCGCCCTGCTTGAGACATTTGTTTGGGTGCCAGCGTTGCAGCCAATTTGCGAGGGGGTGGATTTATGGGTTTAAATACCCCCTGATAACATGTGAAAAATTTTCTAAGAATGGTTATT
Organism: Medauroidea extradentata; assembly: GCA_003012365.1. Taxonomy (NCBI): domain Eukaryota; kingdom Metazoa; phylum Arthropoda; class Insecta; order Phasmatodea; family Phasmatidae; genus Medauroidea; species Medauroidea extradentata. Next base: position 5,414 of record PNEQ01120200.1, on the reverse strand, counting down.
TTTCATATATAGTGTATACAGTATCAGTATAACCCCAATTTTATGAGGCCTCACAGTGTCCGAGAATGCCCTATTAAAATAGAGTACTTGTAAAATCTGTGTTTACTGTGTGTATAAAGCTTCGTAAGATTATTTCTTGCAAACAGTGAGGTAAAGTTATATAGTGCAAGCTTTGTTTTGTTGGTGAAAATCTGATGGGAGAAATTTGCGATTGAAAATTAAAATTGAAAGCAACATTTGTTAAAATAACCAAAAGTAAGTAGACATAAATAATGAATTTTCGTGTGTAGTTTAATAACATCAAGATCTACAACTTGTGAAAAAATGGATTAAAATATCATTCACCTTCAGTAGATAATGCGGTTGGTCAAGACTTTTTATGGCATACAATTTTTTGCCATTGCATTTGTTAGATACTAATTGACACAGTTTGTAGTAGGAGGCCACAATGAACAGAAAAAGTTGCCTTGTTGCTGCACTCTCAAGTGAACATTTTTTGACGAAATGAACTTACAAAATGTGGATCATCACAGGTAGGTAACATACGTTACACAGAAGTTTTGAGCAACCCTTTTACCTAATGAAGGTGAAAGGTATTCAAAACCTTCTTCCATTTATGTGCATCTTATTTCAATATCACACCCAGAAATTTAATTATTTATTCCTCCTCACTTTTGTTATAACAAACATTGTTTAAAATGTCAATTTTATCATGAATTTCACCCTTAAGATTTGCACCATCCAGAAACTTGCGTTATATATCTTTTCCTCAGTTTTTACAAGGAATTATTTCACAAATCCTGTATACATAGCCTGCATACTTTTTCTTATATTCATTAAATTTGGGAACATTTGGTTTGTTGTGTCGTTCAGTTACTCATTCTCATACTAAAACAAAAATGTTGGTACAAATTTGTTGTTATTGTTCTGTTATACTTAGTATTGGACAACCCTATATTTTAGAAATTTTACTTATGCGGTACTTTATTTTACTGATTAATTAGTTAAACACTGCACCTATTTGATAATGGAGGGTTATGAGTGCAGGGTATTGTATAGAGTTTGTTGTGTGGATTGTCAGAGAGAGTGACTTGTTGCTGTGTGTGTATGTGGAGACAGCGACAGAGAACGCTACGACAGCGTACTGCAGCTCGTGTCCCAACTGCTGTCTCCGGCCCAGGTGTCGCTGCTCAAGCTGGGACTGTCTCTGCACATTGACTCCCCAAAGGTGGAGATGTTTGCCCAGATGGCTCAGGAGCGTGGCATCCCCGCCACGCACTGCCCCATCGTGGCTGACATACATGGCCAGCTGACATGCTCCGTCGAGGAGCTGCGCACCCTTGTTCGTCAGGTGAGCGAAGCTTTGTCATCCTGTGTTACAGGCACCTGCGTGCTCACCTTATAACCAACGTAACCTTGTAAACTCGAACCCTGCAGCAGGAAATCTTGATGTGTGGAAAGTGAAAGGAATCCATAAGGATCATTCCATTTCAGTTCATCCAATAAGTTATGAAAATGTCTTCCATCGACACATATTTCTATAAAATTTAATATTTTGTGTAGCCTTCACCAAAGTAAAACTTCAAGTACTGCCAGGAAATGGTCAACTGAATTGAATCTCAACTGCCACAAATGCCACGCAATTGAGTTTGATATTTTTGCCAAGCTTGATGTTTGGTTGGCACTTTTTATTCCACTCTCGCATGACTTTCTCCAATGTACAGTTAAATAGTAATGGTCAGAGACCATCTCCATTTTCAAATGATTCAGACAGTTCACCTCTGAATTTAACTTTTGATTTAGTATTTTTGTGGATGATTCCGATGAGGTTGATGAGCTTCCGGTGTAATCGAAATTCCTTAAGGGTTTTAAGTAATGACTCACAATGTATACTCTCATACACTTTCTTGAAGTCAATGAAAGTGATGACTAACTTCTTGTTTCTAACTCTTTGATGTTTCATAATCCACTTAAGGCTAATGATTTGATCTGGACAACTTCTTCTTGGTCGAAAACCTCCTTGATATTCCCCAAGTTCTCTGTCGAGTTGTTCATGAATTCTTGTGTATATAATCCTAGACAAGATCTTATATGCGACATCAAGCAGAGATATCCCATGGTAATTATTGGGATCCGGTCTATCACCTTTTTTGTGTATTGGGTGGATTGTAGCTGTGTTCCATTCTTCAGGCATTTTTTTCAGAATTCCAGATGTGTATGATGTATTTGGAGGTTTTAAAGGGTTTGTTCATTTGCGTTCTTCATTGGTTCTGCAACCAGTTGAATCTCTTCTGCTGCTTTGTAGTTCTTGAGCCAACCAATTACTTTGATCACTTCATTAAAATTTGGTGGTATGATGTTTTCTAGAGGTGTTTTATTTTTTGGATAATGCTCAAATTCGAGGTATTTTTTTTGGTTCCTCAGCGTTGAGTAGTTCTTTGAAGTGATCTGCAAGAATTTTGGCATTGTGTTGGTTATTGTGGGCAAAATTATCTTCTTTTTACCAACATAATTTTTTTTTATTTTTTTTTAAACATAGTAAAACCATTATTATTAATGCATTATTTTGCATTTCACCCTAAAATCACTATAAAAATACTGCACAAATCAAAAGAAACATACAGATCAGCTGAAACTACTAGCAAGTTAACACTAGTGATGATGAAATTAAAGATACTCTTAAAAGAGTTCAGTGTCAATCTAATGCTCTTGTCGCATTGGAGGTTTAACTCTTTTGCTGCGGGATAAAAAATTTCTAACTATGCCAAGAAAGTGTAAAACAAATTTTAAAAAGTTTTTTTTTTGTAAATTATTTATTTTTGGTTAATTTTAAGTGATAGTCATTTAATTCGGTGTTCGACTGAAGTCGAATGTCGCAGCTAAGCAATATTTTGTATATGTATAGTTGAATTTTGCAGTTAAGGAGTTAAACATCCGTCGACATTCATTCTTCAAACATAAAGTGTTTGATTTGTAAATAATCTCCTCCCGAAATTAAATTCTTGCTACTATTTTTTTTTTTTTATTCTGTCGCCGTAACTCTCTGAATATTCTAACTTATGACAGAAAGTTGTAGACTACATTAAGTCATGTTCAGTATTAACAAAATCTAATCTGGTTACAAGCAATTTTTTATGTATTTCATGTAGCCAAATTTTTGGATAGAAGTTTAACTTAAATTGCATTCTGTTTCCAGTGCAAGCAGATTCTTTGTATAAGACCACTGTTGAAGGCCACCACTAATGTGAAATATGAATTTGGTAAATGAGTTGGAACACAGTCTGTGAACAAACACTTAAGGTACTAACATGTACATTGTGATTAAAATTAGATGACCATTTCCTGGCAGTACTTGAAATTATAACAAGAACCTTGCACAAATCACAACTTACGATAACATCATAGACATAAAGGTTTCTCATTGTTACCCTTGACTGCAATGTACATAAAATATTTTCCAAACCGGATGCCAAGCCAGCATAAACAAAAAAAAATCCCTGGCTGTTAGTTTCCTAGACAACAAGACACACGGGAACAATATATACTATACACCACAGACACAGCCAACAGCAAGGAATTGTAGCTAAACATTAACGGATTTTTTCATTTATTGTACAAAATCATAATTTAGTTGTTTGACTATTGACAAACGTAGCAAATAAACTTAGACAAAAATATTTTGTTTATGCGAACGAGTGTAGGAACGCAAAAATATTGTTCAAGTCCCTAATGTAATAGAACGAAGTTCTGAACTTTGTTCACATATCAAGTAAAGGACTCGTTCCTTATGCGTTCCCTAAATAAATGAACGAAATCAAAGGAACGCGTTCATTGGAATTCATTCCTTCCGAGCTCTGGTACAGGCTAAAGTAATTGGCTGTGATTCTGCTCAGGGGTTGATTTTAGAAGTTTTCAGTTTATTGTGAACCACACATAGAGTTTATATTTTAGTCAAGTACATGCTACAGAGATAACCGAAACATAAAGTGCAATTTTTGAAGTTGATAGTAGAATTAATTTTTTTTCCAATTGACTGAATTGCTTGGGATTGGTTCCTTTTGGTTTTTATGTAAAAAACCAGCATTTACGTCAGTTTGCTTGTACAAATGTTGAGCGTGACTTTTTTTATCTAACAGTTTTTTGCATGATAGTAGAAAGAAAGGTTATTTAACTAATTGGAAAGTCTGGAATAGTATCTCTCAACCTGGCTTATTCTAAAGTGATAATTAAAAAATATTCTATTGGGTGAAATGTAGGTTTGGTCTCTCCTTACGTTCATAAAAACAATGCATGTTCAACCTCTGTGCATTAAAAGTGATTTTTCGCCCCAAAATACATATATTTTTCTGAAAAGTGTAAATAAATGCAGTGCACCATCAGTATGTCTCACTTTGCATACAGTAGATGGCTGTTTCTGGTGTGAGAGGGAGATCAGCTTCAACCACCGAGATGTTATGGTGTAAAAGTACACCATCAGTTCAGTCATTTTAAATATATTTTGCAGTGTACAGGATAGAAGATTTACTATGTTAAGCAACTCCCATTAAAGTATAGTGTTCTATGGTAGACAGTTCCTTAATAAGGATGTTTCAAATGTAGATTTCTATATTTACTGAAGACCTATCCTTTTGTTTGAGTGACTGTAAGGAAATGTACAATTTTTTGTGGTGGTATGTTTATTTTATTTTGAGATTACTTAACTTAATCGACCCAGTAGTCTGGAGTTTTTGGAAATACAATGTGATCTACCAATTCCTAATCTGAAGCTTACTCAAGGAATAATAGTTTACAGTATATTACAGTATATACTCGTGTATAGTGCGCCCTCGTTTATAGTGCGCACCACGATTTTTGCAACAAGTTACAGGGAAAAAATTTTTTAGTGCCTGGCAGGTATGTAAAAAAAACACGGGAGGATGAGCTGGACGTACGTAAAACAGCATGAGGGACGCTAAGATGGAGGGGTCAAGGAAGGAAGGAAGGGGGAGGAAAGGAAACGTAGCTGGCAACATGTAAAAGAGAGAGGAATGATAACATTTACACTGGTTAAGAGTGTGAAGGCAGAGAGGGTGGGGATGAGCCAGGAGGTGTGGGGTGGCTTGTCTCTCTGCCAAGGTCGCGTGCTGTCTGCAAGCCCTCGCCTCGCACGTGTGTGCCTTGCTCTTCTGTGCCAGCCCAGGAGGTGTGGGGTGGCTTGTCTCTGCCAAGGTCGCTTGCTGTCTGCAAGCCCTCGCCTCGCACGTGTGTGCCTTGCTCTTCTGTGCCAGCCCAAGAGGGGTGGGGTGGCTTGTCTCTCTGCCAAGGTCGCTTGCTGTCTGCCAGCCCTCACCTCGCACGTGTGTGCCTTGCTCTTCTGTGCCAGCCCAGGAGGGGTGGGGTGGCTTGTCTCTCTGCCAAGGTCGCTTGCTGTCTGC
>PNEQ01120199.1:0-29121 GCA_003012365.1 Medauroidea extradentata | reverse complement strand
CGCGAAAAGATTTTTGCCCCACTTTGTTTCAGTGACTCACGTGCACATCGGCAGTTCTGTTTCAAGGTTATTGGCAGCGTGTCTTTGTTCAGGCACGTTTCTTATTTTACTGCACCAATCAGAATAAGATTATTGTGAGTCTGTACGTCTATAATTTGCCAAGGCCAGTGAGAGTAAAATCATCCAACCACAGACGATGCAGCAGAGCTGCAGGTGTGCACATGACGCATCGAAACCAAATGTTGCAAAAATCTTTTCGCCATAAAATCGCGGCTCTAGCCATAACATATAACAAAATTATTTTCAATTTTAATTGATCGCACATAAACTTACTTTGACTACCACTATACATAAATATATTTTAGTTAGTGAACATCATGTTTTCTTATTTTAAAAATTTAGTCCCTCTCACTTTTGTTCTCACTTGCATCTCTAACTCAGCAAGCCTAGCATATTTTAATAAAACTGCGGAACATAGCCCTTCAAGAAATCACATTTATTGTACAAAGTTATGAAAGTTAATTTGTAGCTTTGAAAGTATTCCTCAAGAACATCACATTCATTTCAAGTTTTGTAGATAAACTTTACTTCAAAAATAACTATTTATTACAAATTTGTTAGCATTGTCTTACCTGTAATACTTTATCCAGCAAATTTTTTTCGGGGAGTCCTGCAATGTTCTCAAATTGTTTCATGGTGTGCATGTTATCGTACGTTAAATTTGCCAATACTTTCAAATACGATTTTAACGTATCCGCTGGCACACTCGATTCCGCTCTGACGCTGAACAAAGAACATGCACAACATAAGGTCAGTTTTTAAATTAATTAAGATTTGTTATTTTCATTTTTAATTTATATGGTTATTGAGTCTTTAAAGCTAAATACAGCGAGTAAATTTTAATAGATTTAGATCAATAACGTTTAAAAAACTAGTTTGAACCTATTCTACATTTGATCAACTAAGAATAACATATTCGTAATGAAATCTTCTGGACGTAAATAATACAAACGTTAAATAAAAAAAAATATATCACCCATGTAATGTTTGTGGTATTGAATTATGTACTGCTTCCTATTCTTTACATCAGTAATTCAAAAGGTATAATATATCTTTTGAATTAATGATGTAAAGAAGATATTATGCAATATTATGTAAGCAACCGATTCGGCCCCGAACGAAACAAAGTTTATAATGCTAAAAAACTCAAATCCCAATTATCATACATTGAAGTATTTACTTGCACGAATTCACGTTTTTATTACTCAGATATCTCTGAGTGGAGTGAATAAATTTTGACGAAGGCTTCGAGTGCTCTAGAGCAATGACAAAACACAAAAGCTGATGGAAGTAGTGCCTCGTAAATATCCTCCTGCTAAAGGCTTAAACACAACTAAACACTTTACCGTTTGATTTAACGTTTACATAATTTTAGGCATTTCGTATTAAAGTATTATCAGTTAAAAACAATCTATTAAGAGTAGTTTTTCGAAACGGATTATTTATTTGCTTTAAAATGTTTACCTCGTAAGTATATAAAATATTCTGAAATAAGTCCCCGTTAATGAAATACACGAATATTCTGTAGAAACTAAGCAACGCTGTCTATTGACGCAACTTAAGTTCAGTTAGGCTACGAATACCGCAATGATGCTACTTTAAAGATTTCCCGAGTAAATTTAGGACACATGCATGTTTAATTAACACGAAAAATCAGTACTGCATACTGAAATGATACTAAGAAATAACTACTTTTTATAATAACAAACATTTTCTATGGTTCTCTGCAAATAGCTATTCTGAAGTCAACTTTAGTTTTTCAGTTAATCTGCTGCTTGCCTTAGTTTGGCCGATTCAATTGTGTGTGACTGCATAATAAGCCATGTTGGAGAGATATCGTACCGTCAAATTTTCGTGTATGATGCAGAGGCGTCATTTGGGGAACACAGGGGGATTTAGGATTTAGGATTTTAGTGTATAATATATTTTTTGTATTTTTAAATTTAAATAATGCTAACTTAAGCACATAAAACTTAAGTTTTATTATTAAAGTATCTAATTTATACATGCTTAATTAATAAAAAGATGCAACAAGGTCACTGTTGCCGGAAAACCAAATCTTCCCCCCCACCCTTCTTAAAAAACCTGAAATGACGCTCCTGGTATGATGTTAACATTTTCAACTGTGTTACCACCTTAAGACTGACCTGCACCAAAAAATTCGAAATTTTATTATTGTATCAAACACTGTCCAACTCTTACACATTACATTAACAGTAATTTCCCAGAAATTACTTTTTTTTTTTTTTTTTCGAATCCGTAGTTTTCATACAAGCGCATGTCAAAATAGCGACTCGAGTATTTTCGCTACTAACTCAAAGTAAAAACTATTAAAGTGATACAAATTAAACATTAATTAATAGTGAAAGTAAACGTATTTGCTCCAGAATGACGCCTTTCTAATCTACGTATGAAATGTTTGTGTTTGAATAATTCTTTTATGTACGCAAATTTTTGCATATCCAAGATTACCTGATTTAAAAAATATATTTTTACAGGAATAGCGAAGCTGCCATTCTGTAGCTTAATACATTTACATTCACTGAATTTTATTTCATTCGTATCGTTTAAATAGTTATTACTTGAGATAAGTAGCGAAAGTAATCAAATCGCTACATTGACGTGCGCTTGTACGAAAACTAAAGGAAACGGAAAGTATTTCATTTGTGGAAAATTACTGTTAATGTAATGTGTAACAGTCGGACAGTGTTTGGTGATTATACAATTACGAATTTTTTTGGTGCAAAGTGCTCTTAACGGTGTAAAAAATTCTTTAGAAGAGAGGAATTTGTATTAAGTTGATGTATGTTTAATGTAGAGAGAATCGTAGTATTGTTGGTACAAACTACGTCTTACAGGTAAGTGATAACTAGTGCAGAAAAGAATAAGGTTGATGTAAAAGCTGAAAAAGATTGTTTTAATATGCAACATGAAAATTACTGTTGCTATTCCCTACACAACTATATCTGGAGGATACCCTTTGACTGCACAGAAAACATAACTTATTGGCATATTCTGTGGGTGGTTCTTTCGTTATTAACATGATGTAGGTGAAAGCAGGATATGTAATTTAATTTTAACGAAAATCTCAGGGTTCAAAGAAAACATGTTGATTTAGCAACAAACCTCGGCTTAACAGTCGTAGAATACATAAGAACTCCTACTCATACCTCTGGCATTGGGAATATATCTATTCTGAATTAAAATAATTAATTTTCCAAAAAGTCTTAAACACAATACGTAAATAGGCTACGTAATTTAGTAGGACCATAATCTTGACACAAATTAAATATAAGTTCTGCCGACACAGTTCCAACTAATAAATTTGCAGTGGTGCATAATACTGGCGAAATAGAGTCAAATAATTAAGAATAAATATGTCGAGCTTACAGTTTCGCTTTCGCTGACTTGAAGCTCACTACAAAACTTACAATTCAAGAAAACTTATAAAAATTCGTGCCTCTTCTTAAATAGCAAACTTATAGTAGGTTGATTTCCTACCCTAAGCTGCCTCCCTGGAGCTTCCTTAAATTAGGATGGCGGCAGATAAAGATAAGTGATTGCGGACTTATCTGCCGAGACACCTTGCTAGTTCGAAGGGGAGATAGAGAAGAAGGAACTATTGCTACAACACAATAGTTTAAAGGTCTAGCTTAAATCATTGTTGCCTAGAAGGTTTTAAGAGTTTTGTCCAAAGAAATAGGAGTAATATTTATACTAAATAGTACATAAACAACTGTAATTACTTATACAATATTTTAACTAGGTTAAATAGGTTAATTAGGGTATCCTCAGTAAAATAAATAAAATATTATATATTGAAAATACACAGTTTAGGTTAATAAAATATTATTTGTGACGGTATTACAAATTAAAACCAATTACAGTTTCATGTAACATTGAAAACATAAAAATCACATAAATATAAGAAAAACACAATTAATTCAATATATAAGTCAAAAAATGTCTGTGTAATACCATTACAACGGCAACGTTTCCCAAGAGCTGCAATTGGGACCAAGCAAATATCGCAGAAGTGAGAGACACGAGAGAGAGAGAGAGAGAGAGAGAGAGAGAGAGAGAGAGCAGATATAGTTCATACTAAAGCGTGAAAATACTACAAACGTAAAAATACTATTATACAAAAAGTAAAACAAGTTATAAAAATCCACGCGCTATAAAATCCTTTATCGCCCCTGGATGGAAAAATAAATGCATAAAAATGTGTGAAGTTTAAATTGTATTAATATCCCACAGGTTTAAAAAAAGCAGAACGAGTTCACTCTCGAACTCAGGTCACACACGTGGTGTGCTTATGCAAAGTGACGGCTAGCAAGGTTGCCCTTCCCGCTTGTAAACATGCGGGAAACAACTGGGCTCTACTGCACTGTGTAAGAAGCTACATGACAAGAGTATAGAGCAGTACACAAATATTTTCATTAAAAAACTGTTTTAATCTGACAAAAATTATAGTACGTACCAGTAAATACTTATTTCATTATGTACTTCTTGTCAACCACGAGTGACGTTTCGAGTTGTCCAAGCCATAGCACATTTACTCGATAGTTAAATCGTTTCAGTAACTTCTCGACCAAAACACACAATGAAACTAGACGAAACTTGCCTATGCTCACTACAACAATTGGGAAACTATACATGTTATTGGCACAATACATTCGTACCCACGGATTGCTGTATTATTTAGAAGATTTGCATAGAGAGCCAATCACTGGCGGACTTTACACGGAGGAAATTCAACGACAGGTGAACCTTACCTTACCTATTTTTACTACCAAATGCGATGTCTTCTAAGTTTCTGTTTTGACGACGAATTTCATCCAATTATTTATTTCCATTGGACGGTTTTTAATGGGACTTACAATGTTGGTAGCTACGCTAGCGGTAGGCGATGAAGTTCCTAGTAGGAATTAGGGCAGCCAGAAAACCAAGAGTCTTTTTACTCGATTTTATCTTGGTGCACGAATTTTTGTCTTGGAATCGCTTTTGCACTTTGTTCTTGTTGTTTTTTTTTTTCTGGTTGCAAACCCATCCCTAGCTTTACCTCGGCTTTCTTTTACCTTTGACGCCAAGTTACCAATGACAAGCTTCGAATTAGAGATTACTGACTACGACTTGCACATGCTCGTAGATGAAGTAATCGAGGGCGGTGCGGCGTGGCAATGTGGATCAATAACTTATATGTGCCTGAAACTTATGATCTCAGAAAGCCGACCTTATTCTCACAGTACTTAGACTCAAACCACCTTTATTGCTGGGCCATGCACTCTACAACTGCCTAAATACAACTTTATGTGGGTTGACACCATCATCGAAGTCTTGTCTGCCCTCGCGCGATGGTACAAAAGGTTATATTTTAGAGGTGGATGTCGAGTACCCCACGACCCTGCATGAGTTACACAAAGACGTACATACCATTTCTGCCCTTGAACCAGCGATCGCTAGGCTCAAAACAGGTGGAACTTCTACTGACCACCATGTATAGTGGAACGAACTATATCGTACACTACAGGAACCTGAAACAGCCGCTAAAACATGGGCTGAAACTAAAGAATGTTTATAAGGTTCTCCACTTCGAGCCGTCGTACACTATGGGACAAGATTGCATTCGTTCTGGAATTTATCAGCCCACATAAGCATAAAATTACGAGTGAACGAGGCTTTGGTTGTAAACCATGGTTGGCAGTAGTCGGCTCATTCTGCGGGTTTTGGAGTGGTATATTTTAATAAAATCTACTTGAAAAAAACACCCGGGATTTATTAAGGAGATTTCTGCTGCAGTCAAAGTAAAAATCATCTTTCCTGAAGAAAGGGTATGATATTACGACCTCGTTTTAAGAGTTGTAATTTATTAAAACACTTCTCAAAACAATTATTAGGGCGCATAGCTCACTTAATAACCACTTCAGGGAATAATAATCAATACTGTTTCGCCTTAAATTTTCGCAAAGAATCGCCATGGAGGTGGTTACATATTTCAACATACACGCTGTGTGTGTTTGTGTATGTGCATGTGCGCGCGTATGCGCATATTGCGCAACATTTTCAGCTGATCTTTTGACCAAGTTTTTTATACCCACAAGCAATCACAGGCAGCAAAATTCGGCTGGAGCTCTGAAAGTGGTTTTTTAGTTTTTGTGTACATAATAGTGTACTATATTTAAATGTTTCCAAATCAAATTTTGGGTAAAAGTACACTGCGAGTTCATTCCGAGCTCTGAATTGATAGTATGGTAGCATTATTACTCTTGTTTTGTCACAGTAAAATAAACAACTTCAAAAGCATTTAATTTTTGGTAGCTTAAAAAACTTACCTTGCAACAAGTTTGTCAAGTTCCGCCTCATCGTACTTGCTAGAAGGGCATATGAAAATAGCTGGAAAAGATACATTCCAGGCCATAGAGTCTCGCTCTAATGAGATGACGGTTGGGTTGTCTTTATATCTTCGCCAGGTCTGACTGCACAGAGATATGGTGCAGAGAAGGCACAGCAATAACGTAACCATCCATATAATGCTGAAAAAAAAATTTCGAAATGCATTCAAATTACATTCACAAAGTATTGCAACTGCAGTATCAACATTTTATCAATTCAGAACATTGTACACAATACAACTATGTAAATATATTTTTTTTTAGTATGTCTTGTCGATATGTCTCGTCGAGTTATTGCAAACGTCATCATTTTCATTGTAAATAAATAAAAAACACACGCAGATATGCTTCATTAAAAGAGAACTACACTGTAGATGTAAAACATTTGGAGAATATGATGCACTCAGTAAACATAAAATAATGTTCTTACCCAGAAAAGTTTCTGCATTGCTTAACTATACATTAATAAACAAAACTATCAAATATGTAGCACCATTAAATAATATACATATTTTAATCTTATTTAGAATGTACTTTGTAAACAAAGTCTCTCAGTGTAACAGTATTTTCGAAGCGCTGTAATCAATATTCAATGTTGTTTGCCATGTGATATATAGAGTTTTTTTAAATTCTAAATTAGGGCTAACTACATAACATCAACCATTATTCGTGATGTAAACTCCGGAGTTGTGATAATTTATGCGAAGTACGGTGTATTTACATTGACCAGTAAACCTACCTTTCCGATACTATCACGTGATTAAAATTTAGGGATTAAAGTCTATAACATTATAGTTACTCACAAAGTAACTGTCCCTCAAAATTTACTGACAATATTGAAACAATATACTGTAATTAAATTACAATTTCAAGAAGTAAATTATCATCCACCATAGGTTAATGGAAGCAGAAGTTGTTCTTGCACGAGGCGTCTTAGACCTGCGGGAGTTGGGCTTGACTGCTGTCAAGTTAGAATGTGAGCGCATGTAAGCATAACAAATTTTACGCGAGTGAATTTAAATAAATGACTTTGAAAACAATTTAGACCCCTTTTTCGAAACGGCGATATAAATTATTACGTGATAAAATGCATATTACTTTATTTCGAATAAAACTACTATTTATTATTAGAATTGCTCTATTTTTTAAACAATTTGAAGATAAAAACCAATGCTATCTATTGACGCCACTTACTTGTGAATACTTCACTAACGTTTTTAAAAAGGTTCTCGGAATTCATTATAATATCTGTTTCATTTTTTACACCTGTCTGAAACGATACTTAAAGATAAACAATTTTCAGAATGACTAAGTTTACATGTCTATTGGTTCTCTGCAACTGTAAACTGTAAAGTCAAGATTGAATGACTTCAGCTTTGCCGGCTCTATTGTGTATGACCCCATAAATTCCATATATTGAAAACGATCGTATTATCAAACTTTTTTTTTTAAATTATGGAACCGCCTTAAATTCGGTGATTGATTTCTCAAAAAAAAAAAAATAATAATAATGTGTGGCTAAACTTTACATCAACTTTGCTCTTCACAGGTGAGGCTCATTTCATTAGGGACGGCATTTTCAATAGAAGGAACAGACACAACTACATCTTGACCTACGCTATTCTTCACCACATTCATCCTATGTTTACCCAACTGCACTGCAGTGTCAATATTTCGAATTACGTTGTCAAAATTCAGTTTTGTGTTTGAATTTTCTGCCCGACCATCTAAATGAGTTTCTCGAAATGTAACACTTGTAATTATCCGTGCAATATGTTGTGATTGGGCACCACCACATTCTCCAACTGTAGTACTCCACCATCTTGGCGCCACATTTGTGGGCCACTCCGCTGGGTTGGTAGAGGTGGACTCATCCACTGACCAACCCGATCTTATTACCGAAAACCACTTACTCTGATTAGGATTAACTTGTATCACATCCCTAGTATATGAGACGCCAGTGACTAGTGAAGAAGGTCTCGTTGAACGCGAGACAGCCACATTTGATTCTGCTTTTGCGGGAGTCCAGCGGGTCTATTATGACCGAGCGACGATAGTTTGCGACCGGACGAAGCTTTGCGACGCACCGTGGTTTTATATAGCGTTTCCTGACTACGGCCGTCTTCGTTTGCGAGTGTCGTTATATTTTGCGAGTATGCAAGAACTTTGCGACAACGTACTCTCGGCGACGGATAATTTTTTTTTTCTTTTTAAAACCTTTTCCAAAATTTCTGTTTGCAGCGATAGGAATTTTTTTTTCCGTGGTTAACTATCATCTTCGGCGACAGAGCCACATAGCCTAGTAATTGGTTTATATATTAATATATTATCACGAGGACATTATAGGGGAGTAAATTTGGAATAGAACCAGATTAAAAGAAACCTAATGTGGTCCAACGTCAGGGGCATAACTTATCTTAACATAACTATCAGGAGCAAAACAAAATAACATGATGGGCTACTCGCTTCAACAGCTTATGCACGAGGAACAAAACGGAAATCGTAAAGGTTACGTACTCAGTAATGAGTATGTATGTTTTCCTGATGTAGGTAACACTTAACACTAGACTGAAAAAATAAGTAAACTGGGGCAAGAGAAATTAATGAAAAGTAATTAAAATACCTATGGCTTCATTAATAGACTACAATTTATTGAATAAAAGAATAATTTTTAAAAGTCATCACAGAAAATGGGAACTGATAAAATAATGACTAGAAAGGTTATTACATTTTAAGAAGACTGATTTAAACATTTAAGTTCTGACAAGTATCAATTAACAATTATTTGAACCAAGTTGAACATTATAAAATTTTCAAAAGTACAAGTTATGAAGTATACAAAATAAGTTACAAATGAATATTTAAAGATCATTAAAATCGGCGACAATTAAGTGTTTCATTTACAAAATAATTCAAGAGAACATTACTACATTTATTTTTCATTTGCAAATTACGTTTATCTATTGCGGTGTGTGCATATGTGTGGGGTGTTCTGACTAAGACTCGCTCTCTCTCCCGATATAATTTCTCACAATTAAGTTAATTTAACATCCGCTTTACCTTTAACTTTTTTTTTAATTTACTATTTCCGTTAACCTTAACTTTAATTTTACAGTCAATCTTAACTGTACCGTTAATTTTATCCAAACCGTCTGCCTTAAACAAAAAAAAAAAAATCACAACACAAACTTTCAAATTTAACGCTGACACATGGCTATAGCCTCAACGGGCGGAATACTTAAGATTTCTGGCGTCGGTCCTCTAAGGCCAGGGCATCCAATCCTCAGCTCCAGGCCAAGCCCTTGGAAGCAAGCTTCTCTGCCGACGCCAATATTACAGTTTCACTAGTTTCTCGCTATTCGAGCGCACCACCGACATCCTAGCCCTTGGGAGGCGATTGTCATCCCAAGGCTAACGTTTTACGACCGACACTATATCTTGGTACTGCCGAAGTTCCCGAAACACATACTGGCCAGAAAAAAACCGTCTGACACGGGCAGTACACAACGACCAACTCCCCGAAAAATGGCGTCGAACCACCCGTCGACGCGGACCCTCCTGCCGAGTAAGCGAGGCTCTGGCCAGTAACCCTTGTGTGGCAAACACTCGGGCACTGAGTTCACAACTAACAACGCCCCTTGTTGCCAGGTGAAAAACTGTTTCTCTTGCTAGGAGAGATGGCTGACCCGCGGAAATCAGGCCACTTCCAACAAGTAGTCAGCAAGCCCGGCACAATGAAATTCCTTTGTATTAAAAAAAAAAAAAAAAAATCTGAAAATTATGACAATTTACTTTATTTATGGCGGTTAAAAAAATTTCAAAAGGACTGTTGTGTGTTTTAAAATATTTTTGCATATTACTCATATTATCTGAGTTCAGGGTCAATTATTACATTCGAGTAAGACACTTGGTTTTTGATATTGCTCTTTTCCCGTAACTGCTATGGAAAAATTGTGAGAGCTAAAAAAATTTTGCAAGTGGAAAATGTAGTCACAAGTAGCGCCTATAAATTGAACACTATGCAGTGCAAATATAAAATTATGCATTTTTGCCATTTGAACACCCTTAAGCAATTCGAAAAGTTGTAAATTAACTTTATCGTAATATGTACACATAGACGTTGTATTCCTCCTTACAGTTCCTTGTTGTCTATGCTTTTCCTGCCTCTCATTAATTATTGTCTTCATTCACATCTCGCATTCGGAATGATCCATGTTATTTTCCCTGTCCATTTATCGTTACTACGGTCCCATGGTTATCCGAAATCACTATAGGCGTACGCTATATTGATACATTAATACAAGCCGTGGCCAATTCATTTCCCGTTTCCTTTCTGAGCTACCTATTCCTGTTGTTATCAACTCGCTGTCGGCGAGATGCTTGTGCTTTTTTTAATTACCTCACATCCTGAATTAAATTTCTTCTCTGGTCTGATAACTTTTATTAAATGTACAAATTAATCATTCTATAATTATAACAATGATAATAGTAACAATAGTAATAATTAATAATATGTTTAACAGAACACGTTGCTAAAATGTTCCTGTACTTACTGCTCTGCGATATGCCTCCTGGTGTACGTAAAATGTACTAAGCCCTGCACAGTAATATTTTTAAATACTGTAACAATGTAACCAAGAAACAGCTTATTCTTCACTGTGGTGGAGGCTGAATGTTGCCGCTCGAACAAGGATGGCGGTTCGGGGATTTTGAATTTCAGAGATATGAAGCGCTTCATTCCCGTGCTGCTGTATCTGTAACATTTACACATATTTTACAGATTTCTGCACAGATTCATTTAAAATCTGTATTTGAACGTAAGCATTAAACTGTGCTGATTCACCAAGTTAAAAGGAAAGCATTTAATTACAACAAGAAGTAAAGACGTAGCCTACCTAAAAATTATATTTACTTGTAAAGGAGTATTGCTAGTTTTCTTTTACAATTACTAAAACTAAATAATCATAAATTAAAAAAAAATCATTGAAAATTGTATGTACATTCATTTTATATCTGTAAATCAAGGAGGTTCCATTTTTTTACATGGTCCACTGATCTGTCAAAGAAAATTCAATTAGACTGCTATCCTGCATATTTACAAGACCTTGCGGGTCACGTAATAGTGCGGTAGTCAAAACTATGTAGCAAATATTATTTGGATGTTTTTCGTAGAACTGTACATAGTTAAACAACTATAGAATTTTCTGAATTTATTTAAAAAATCTCTAATTATGTGGTTTTTCATTCAGAATGCAATTTCATACAAATATATAATCAACTGTAAACATTAAGTTATACTAGTGTACACGTTGACATTTGAGCAGGATAACCAAAGTTAAAATAAAATATTTCCTAACACTTAACACGTTTTAAAAAAATCTACACTGACTGAAAGTGTAATTTATGTACAGTATTTCAATAATCCATTGTTATTTATACCTAACTGTTAGAAAAAATATTTAGAAGTCATCTATATTGTGTGTAATGAGTCAAATTATGCCTGAAGTTCTTCATTTCTATGATTGTATTTCTAGAATAACAACAGCAAATGCAGTTAGAAGTTTACTTCCTTGGTACCAACCAACGAGACACCAAAGTGTTTAATTTTTAATTTTTCACAATGTTGCCTTGTGACTTGATGTAACTGTCCCTAATTGCGAGCCTAGGCTCATTGGGACCTAAAGAAACAAACAAATAAAAAAAATATATATATATGATTCACTTTTCGCATTACTGTTCACTGCAAATGCTGGTTTAGATTAAATACCCGTCATGTTAATAATAGGAAGTTTTTAGTTAACTTGAAAGAAAATAAACTTAACCTTCATAAACTGCGCCTCCTGCCTGGAGCAGTTTTGAGTTTCGGAGGCCCTTGCCGGAATCACAATGGTGCGACAGAAGCGACACGACCGCCGCGAAACGAAAAAATATGTCTGCCATTCAGCACCGAGGTTTCTGTGACGTCAGCTCAAAGAAAATAGCGGACGCGACGAGCATTTCGAATAGAAATTATAGCTTATCTAGTTTATTCGAGTTGGAATTTAATTTTGTGCCCAAATGTTGATGAAACTGACGAGTTGTTAGTAAATTCCGTTTATTTTAAGAAAAACTTTTGTTGGGTCTGATAAGCAAATAATAACTTTTTTAAGCAAACGTGTAATTGTACCTTTATTTCCACATTCCGGAATACCGGCGGGTATTTAAAATATATTATAAGTAAACGAAAAAAATAATGTGAACATATATATGTGGCTGTCATACTGGAGGTTAGTAGCATATTTGGTGACAATAGTGGCAATTAACTATTAACATGTAATATTTTATTTTTTAGTATTTGTCGCGCGGCAGCCAAACTAGTGTTCACAATAACGACACATTTTTAATGTCGTATCGAGCCCTTCGTGTCGATTCTGTCGCGCCATTGTGATTGCGACATCATAAGTAAAGGAGAAATAAGTGCGACTTTGAAGTTAGTTTAAAATAACGCCTCGCAACTAAGCAGGCTTTCCACCGAACAGTTTTTGCTACGCGACTTAAACGATGACTTCGACCAAATTATTTTATTGGAAGTTTGTAACAAAGTTCAGTGCGGTATTATCTCCGAATTTCGCGTGTATCGAGTCATTATACAGAATGTTTTTTAAATAGGGGGACAAACTTCGCATGCGTGTTCCTCTCGAAAAAAGAAGACGAAAATATGTTATGCACTATCCACCTAAATGTAATATGAAGGGAGTTATGAGCCCCCAAATATCAAATTTGAAAACCGTATTTTCCCAAAATATCAGAAACTAATTTACATAACAATACAATATTTTCAGCATTGCTTAATGCTATTGGGATCTTCAAACCAGCAGCAAAGTCTGATTGACACCTTCCTCCCTTATGAAAATAGCGGGGGTGGCTACCCTCTAATTGCGTACAACTTTGTCAACGTCAGGATATGTGAACAATTTAAGACGGTGTATTGTGTAATAAATAAGACCTGTGTGACGAAAAATGTCCTCTTGTTGCAACTGTCTAGAACCTATCGTTTTCGTGTAAAACGCACACAAAGGTTCGGTTGCTGCTACAGAGAGCCAGGAAGGAACTGTTGGAAACAAGGTACTGTATTGTTTGAGATGTACGACATAAGAGTGTGAACATGAGTGGACATTTCTGTAACAACAGTTGTATTATTGTTTACATATAATTTTGCAGAGTATTTCCTGTAACATTGTTATTATTCCGATACCTTGCATAAATGCCACTTACATACTGCGTCAATTTGTGATTCATTATGTTCGTACTTGTCTGAAAAATGATACTACACTTGACATAAACAAACAATATCTTCAGCATTGCTCATGGGGTTCAACCCTACCGCAATAGCTGGTTGATATCTACTAGCCTTACCACAATACGTAGTAGGGGTGGCTACCCTCTAATGGCATAGAACGTTGTTACCATCGGGATATTTGAACATTTGGAGATTATTTATTAAGAAATTAGGCAATTCATAAGACATACGACTACAACTTTATCGTACAATGTAGTATATAGTATCTAGTATATTTACTCAGAAGAAAATTTTAAAACTACCTGATATCTCGACGTACTGAGAACGAACTTATAGTATTGGTTAATGCTGAAGGAAAAGGCAAATCTACAGAAAAATGCAGTATTGCCGCATTAAATGGTCATAATGAAGTGCATTTGGAATTTAGGTTCCAGAAAGAAGTATGAAAGAGTACTCTAACCCATTGACGAGTTATAGGACTAAAAGCACCAAAATTCTGTACAGTTACGATAACTGTGCGTAGGAAATTAACTTCCTACACACACGACTCTTCCAAAGTTGCTTCGTAACTATCCTACAGGATTTGCACACCCTAATCTGTAGGATTATGAAAAAGTAGCCCGAGCTCACAAATGTACAAATACAAGTTTAATTATCTTGAAATAAGTACTTAAAAAGACATTTTCACAGACCGCACGGATGACGATTGAATCTGAGAACATCGAAAGTGAAATCTGATACGACCTATTCGAACACACTGGAGATAATTTAAGTAATTAAACCAAAGAAGACGTACTATGATATGTTTGGAATAGATATGTTGTTGGAAAAAGACCTAGGTATGTAGACTTTGTTTCATAACGCTCTTACCATAAGATCTAACTTCTGCGAAACTGTAGATATATGTGACTGCCTCTGGAATACAAGCTTGAATGTTGGGTGCTACCACACGTGTGTTGTGTAAGTTGTGTATGGTTACCATGACAACACTGAAGCATGCTACACGATAAAAAAAAGTACAGCGCGCGCCATTGTTTGCAGTGTGATATAATCTGTTTGTTGCCCGCTACGGTAAGTATAAATTCTGTTAGCCGTCGACGAGCGCCTGTAACTCTCGCTTGCGTGTTCTTACATTCCCTCTGAAATGTTCCGTATTACGTCATAGTTACAGACCTTCACGTGAATCGGCACGCTATCTATAGGATCACACACAAATATTTAAAATTACCTACTTAATTGGTTTTAAGGTACCGTAAACTGAATATATTTTCTACCAGCATGTGCTCATTTTGCACAACCAAATACACTCGTTTGTAGGAGTTAAATATTTCACCAATCAGCACAGAAAATATATTTTGGTGCTCGTAAAGTTACATATGCTGATGCAACATCCAAAGTATACGTAGTTACAGTAATGGTTATGTGGAACCTCCTACCAATATACAGTTTTTAAGAACAATCCGAACATCAGTTGAACAAATTTTCCAAAGATCAACATTTTTTATTACGGTAGCCTATATGTAGTAGATCTGGACAAACTTCTTATTTTTATGTCTCCAGGATAAACTTATATAGACATGTTCAACAAGCACAGTAGAAGAGAGCGAGTGAGATTTTCGTAGACGCTTTACAGTGAGAGCGACATCTGACACGTAGTCAGTATACGGCAGCGACGGACTTGAGATGAGATTGTCCCGAAGAGGCCGCTGACCAATGGCAGCGTCGACCACGTTTCCCACGTGCGAGGGTCGGAGCAGCCCTGCCGGGAATCGAGCCCGGATCGCTTGTTGGGGGAGGGGAGTTCGTCAAACCACTACATCGCCGCGACTCCTACTTATGCCATCAAGAACATCGCGTTGTTCTGAGCTCCTTTACAACAACATGTGAGTAGTTAGGAATATAATCAAATTTTGATAATCAAGAAATGCCAGCACATGAATTACTCTGAATTAATAAAACTTTTGGATTATTTTGTTTGTAAAAACGTCACGTGACTTTTGTGTATTTGGTTCATGCAGTGATTGGCGGCCTATTTTTCGAATTTCATCAAACTCGGTACACAGAAAATTTTATTAAGTTCATACCTTTAACTATATAATATATATATTTTAGCATATATACATACATACAATTAAAACTAAGAGGTTTAAAGGGGAATTGGCGCAATTATATGATTTTGATTGGGAAGTTAAAATGATAAAAGCATTTTTATCAAATTAATTAAGAAAAATAAAAATATGTTGTATAATTTGAAAGAAAATATTTGAATTATCAATTATCTAAAATCAATTAAAATGCCTATTTTGTGTGTATGAGTGGCGATAAGTACCGTAAACAAACTCAACCAGTTGTAAACATATAAATGTTTGTAAATAGTTAAATAAAAAATCAATTAATTTAAAAAGTACATACTAAAAAAATATCTAAACATTTAAATTTCTTAGGCAAGTTTTATTTAAAAATAAAATTATAAATTTTAAACAAAAATAATTCTAAAAATATCAATTCTATTTAAATAGTTATTTCGCGAGAAAAATAACTGGATGTTTTTACTACAATGTAACAATGGGCCACTGGGTGTGTGATTTAACGAAATTTAATCATTTTGTTTATACCTCAGTGGTCTCTGACATTGTGTTACACACACATACATACATATATATATATATATATATATATATATATATATATATGTGTGTGTGTGTGTGTGTGTGTGTGTGTGTGTGTGTGTGTGTGAGTGTGTGTGTGTGTGTGTGTTCCTGAACTCAATACTGTAAACATAGATTTTATGTTATTAGGGTCTTCAAAACCACATAAAATACTGGTTGATGCTGGGTGACAACTTCACCCATTACTAAAATAACAGGGTTGGCCACCCTGTAATTGGATTCAACTTTCGTTCCACCGGGATATTGGAACATTTAAAGATGTAATTTTGAGTAATGCGAGCTTTGTAACAAAAATGGTCATCTTATTACAACTGTTGGGAGCCATAGTTGTTAAAAATTGACGCTAAGTTTGGCTGCAGCGATAGAGTGCCAGGAGAGCATAGGCAATATTGCGTACGTGTGTTTTAATGTGCCTGCACAGGTTATTGTGGACAATCACTATAAACAACATTATAATTCACCATTACAAATAAAAGTTTTTAAATTTTTTTCACAGAAATTAATAAAACCTACCTGTTGATCTTAAGCTGTTGCATAACTACATTGTGGAGTACAAGCATTCCTATATCGACGACAACAACATAGAACACAGAACAAAAATGGGGCGATATGTACCTAACAATATGTGTGTATTTGTGTAACACTTGAGTATTTTTATTGCATTTAAAAGATGTAATACACATACACAATACACGTCTTTTTCAATTAAATGCAAACTGTTTGAGAGGATGATCATGTGAGAGTGCACTTCGACTAGTATTTTCTACAGCACAGCAAAGCCATACTCCGCATAGGGGGTACCAACCTTAACTTATAAACAATCATTACTGTACCTATTCTAGCTTACTACCAAAATAAGACAGTACATACATCCTTTACATATACCGTAATGCTTTTGGTGTAATCGTGTGTTCAGTGTAATCGAATTTTGCGAAATTCCTTTCACTTTGACAACTACGTTATTATGTACAATAAGCACGAAATTTTCAGTAAAATACTTGTAACATATAACATATAGCTATTTCTCTTTAAAATGTTATCACCAGAAAAATTACGTCATTTTAAAAATATAAATTAACTGAAAAGTAACAAAGAAATATGTTCATTAGTAGAAACTTTTTTTTACAGTGTGTTTCTTACAAACTCAAATTTTCTAGTAACGAACTGATATGCCGTAAAAACCTCCATGTTTAGAACACATACATCTTTGGTTGTTATTGTATATTAAAATAAACAGATATTTTCATTAGATAAGTCGCAAAATTTTTATTAAAATTTCTTTTGTTATTTAAATTTTGGTTCCTGAAGGGTGCACTTGCAGATATGAATTTATAATCTCATTCTGAAATTACACAGACATTTGAAGCTATATTTAACAATGTCTTTTCTTATTTTCAGCTTAGGAAAATTTTCTGAAGAATACCTATGTTATTCAGCATCATCTACTGAAGGTGGGTGCCGAAATGACATTGAAGACGGGGGTAAAATAATAATGCCTCCATCTTCTTTAGCCAAGCTAACTGAGTGGGATATAGCCTATCCCATGTTGTTCAAACTAAGCAGTCACAACTCCAATCGCATTACTCACAGTGGTGTGCTTGAATTCGTTGCAAATGAGGGGCATGTCTACCTACCCCAGTGGATGATGAAGAACTTGCAGGTGGATGAGGGCGATCCTATTAGAGTTCAACTAGTCTCACTGCCGACCGCCACGTACGCACGGTTCCAACCGTTGTCCACAGACTTTCTCGACATTAGTAATCACCAGGCTGTCCTCGAAAGTCATCTCCGGCGCCATGCTTGTCTCACCAAAGATGATATAATAGCTATCGTCTACAACAATAAACTATATGAGTTGTGTGTGTTGGAGACACGGCCTAAAAGTGCCGTCAACATCATCGAGTGCGACATGAAGGTTGACTTCGCCCCGCCAGTTGGCTACGAGCAGTCACAGCCGAAGACAAAGCCTTGTCCTGAGCAGGACAAACGACCTGGACCGACACACTTCGTACCTTTCCAAACTCCGGGCCACAGGCTTGATGGGAAGCAGAGGAAACGTGCCCAGGAAGATACTCATACAGTCCAGGATCATAACGAAGACAATGCAGTTATTCCAAACTACAATTATAAGGTTGGTTCTCTACGATTTGTTCGTGATAGGCACAAGACCAGCGACGACGCTGACAAAAGAACGTTCGAACCTTTCTCTGGACAAGGACAGTCACTAAACCGATTAAACTCTGCTGACAATCGATCAAAGGAAATACAGCTTTGACGTTAATGCATACATTTTTAAAATGTAGCTATGTAATTCCCCACTTAAAAATTATGGTTTGAAAGTCAGCTGACAAATGGTTCTCGTAAATAGAACGCATCAAAGGCAAGGAGTTTAAGTTCTTGATGATACAGGTAGTTCGAGATAAATTGAACACTCTTGAGAACCATCTTGTCTAGAAAAATGATTAAAAAGTAATTCTCATTGTTTTCACAAGCATTAACTTTTAAGTTAGGTGCAATCTAAATGAATTGATTCTTACTTATTGTAAGGGCCGTGCGTAATAGGCGGAAGTGGGGGTTGGGGTAATACCCACCCCCATGAAATTAGATACAAAAAGCAAGTGTAAGACAACATATTAAAAAAATTACATCGTATAACTTTGCCAAACAACTTAAAAAATTATTATCATGAAAATGTTTCAGACCCTTTGAAGTATTATGATAAATTTACTTTAACTGTACTGGTTCTGCGGGCTGTTTATGAACAAAACGATTATGCGCAGTGGCAGCGTCAGACGGCAGGAACATTATTCTTACGGAAAAATATAAAATTTCGCCCTATCTGTTACTTCTTAAGTCATGGCCCACACGCCACACGACCTCACACTGCCTGTTAAGTTCTGTTGCGAATCGGTGTATTAAGAAATACACTTTCTATTCTTAAGTCAACTCTTAACTACGCGTCATAATTCTTAAGTTTTTAATTGTGAACCCAGCTTTAGAGCCATTGTTTGATGTGCGGCAAAGAGTTATTAACACTGTAGGCCTATCTCTCTTATTATAGACGACATTGCGGTCGAGGAAAGTGGCTCGATGCATGTAAATATTATATGCACAATACGATTCACATCCGCACTTATTAAACGTAATTGAACACTTATATAGAGTGTACACAAATTAAAAAATGTTTGACATAAATTACTCTGCAACATTTGTAAAATATAACTATTTTAGTCCACAAATTATATGTGTTCAGTTAGGTGTGTTGTTAGCATTTTGGCTATGTAACCCAGAGGTGGTTATGTATTGGTTCAAATTTTCTCAACATTTGTAATTTTTTTATTTAGCTTACTATGGTAGAATTCATTTTAATATTCCAAATCAATAGCCGAATTATTTCAAGTTGTATTTTTATGTCAATGTAATGCCTGTAAAGGAGCAAATTACATGCACACTTTGACATAAGATTGCGTGATAGATAAATACACGTTGAAAACATAAATTGTTTTATATGCTTTTTTCGAAGCCAATATGGATAAATTACTCAATGACAATCCTCGATAATGGTAATTGCCAACTTTATTAGTGAACATTTATCCAGAATTACTAGTTCGTTATGCGTGATCTCTTGCGCCGCAGTTAAATGCACGAGGTTCTGGCATCAGAGATTGTGCCTCAGAAATTCGTAACACTAGAAACAATGTTGTTTAAAACATTGACTAAAATTATTGTCTAGGATTGCTATTGTTCAATTTTCGCAAATTGGCTTAAAAAAACCTACAGTTATATATTAATTTTTTTAGCGTTCAATTGTGTACCACGTCCTCTTAAGGCTGTTCCAAGGCGTTTTCAGATCGACATGTCAGTAATTTCAATTTGATAGGTCAAAAGTGGCTCGCATACCTCCCACAAACATGTAGAACGCAACACTGAATGCGCGAACTTGCTATATTAGCCACCGCGCTTCAGAATATCTTACATTCGCCTTTGGGCGCTGTTGAAGGGAGGGTCTATGCTGCTCTCCCCTCCAAGCGATGACAGCACTCAGCATATTGGAACAGCAGTGGTGATAAACTTTGGTACTACATAGTCCCTACAGCCATGCTGTCTGTCCTCAGCTGTCACATGAGTGAGGGAGGGCTCGGTCTTTGAATGGAGGAGTGGGAGAAACTCGTCAGACTACTTTGCACAAAGTCTGGCCTGTGCATTGACAGCGATTTGGTTTTGAAGCTTGCAGGGGTTAGGACGTGGGGGTGGGTATGCCATAAGGGGTGAGCTGCTCTACGACAGTGCATTTCTTCCAACGACTTTACCAATAATTGTACAGAACTCTTGTAAAATTTTACGTGAAATAAGAAATACATTTTCTCAATCGGTGTTGTATCGTAGACAAAGTGGTCACATGACCAGATTTTGATGTACTACAACTGGTAACTATTTTTTACCAAGCCAAAGAATGAATATCTACCAAATCACGAATTACACTACATGTTAAAATTCAAAATACATTCACATTTATTAAAGTGGTAAGGCATAAGTAGTCATTTCTACTGTTCGCAGGAACTGATGTTAATTACAGTGTTGTAAAATATTTATCACTGTTTACAGACATTACCTTAAAAATTATTATTTTTTCACTTATGATTTCCTTATTGGTGCTTGCTTAGTAAATGCAGATTTCAATTTACTTATTACTACACCGAAGTGCTGTTACGAACGATAAAAAAGTGATTGGCAGAGCCCGGAAAAATTCACGGGTTCACTGACCAGTAGGCTAGCCTCCAAGAATGTATGTTTTCTCAAGAAGACAGCAGCTGCTCATTAGCTGCTCGCTTCTACGGTGACTAGTTACATTTTTTTTTTTTTTTTTTTTGGCTCAGCGATATTCAGAAGGTGTCAACAAGTAAGTCAAGGACCAATTGCGAAAGTGACACGAACGTGTAGTTGCTGGAATTCTACCTTGTGTCGGAAAGAAAACGCGAATTTTCAGGGCCCTAGTGATTGGCCCTGACATCCTAATTATATCATACAACTTACAAAATTAGAAACTAATGAAAGTACTATTTCGTGCGCAGGAAATTCTCATAAGTTCTCTCGTCGGGCTAACAACCTGTCATATTCCCATTGCACAAATTCTTCACATATTTCATTAATATTTCAAAGATGACGCAAAGAATATAATACTATTTTTAACAGGAAAACTTACAATGATGTTGGAAACGTCCACAGTTTACCCTTGCCTTCATGTCAAAGCAATACGTAACAAAATGTTGACATTACACACTATTGCATTGTTTAAAATTCAGCAACCGATATCAATGAAGTATGCTCTCGGGTAGCAGTAGGCAAGTGGCAGGCGATTATTATGAACATATCTACTTACTTTTTTGATTCCATCCTATATCATGCATTAGCTCTAACTGTAGTGAAGTCGCTGTAGTGTACCGATAATTTTTGTAAGTAATGTGATGTCACATGTGTGTAAGACTAGTAATTACTTGGTTATGAAATTATTATCAACTTGTTTAATACTATCTCCTTTCAAACTTAAGGTCGCATACTTTTATTCATATTATATGATATATATGTCGTTTGGATAGTTACAAAAGACGGATACACTCTTTGGGGAATATACCCTATGCATGAAAATGATGTATATTCTTTTATAATGCGATTTATGACCTTCCGATTTTACAATCGTGAAAATTGACTTGAGTGTTTTGTTAACTCAAAATAAAAAAATATATTGAAAACTATTTAAATGATATCCTTAAACTCGTTTATGCTAACAGGATCTTTAACATGTAAAGAAACCAACCTTAAAACATTAACATAACAGAGCAGCTATATATATTTTTTTAATGAGAGGTACTCATAAACAAAAATAAATATTGCTGCAAATGCGTAGCATGCTTAGTTCACGAATGAATTAAAAATTGCACAATGAGAAATGCGACAATCGTACAATATCTATTAAGTAGACAAAACTGCTGTTTTCTGCCATCCGTATTATTTTGAGAGTGCAAGTCTTTGGAATAGATTCTTTGTAGATTGAAGTTATACTGAACATTACAACAGTATGCGATAAAAACTTTGTTTAATTTTTT
Organism: Medauroidea extradentata; assembly: GCA_003012365.1. Classification (NCBI taxonomy): domain Eukaryota; kingdom Metazoa; phylum Arthropoda; class Insecta; order Phasmatodea; family Phasmatidae; genus Medauroidea; species Medauroidea extradentata. Next base: position 6,617 of record PNEQ01120199.1, on the reverse strand, counting down.
TGTATTTAAATAGTTTACATAATATTGCACAATGAAATGTTCAAAATTAATGTTCACAGTAAATTTTAATGACTACAAATCCTATAAAAACGTACCTAATTTTTCATAAGGAATAACCCCTGAATTTTATCCCTATTAAGGAAACCCAAATTATATAATTATGTACGATGAAACGATTAAACGATCCTTTGCGTCTGTAAGTCTGAACATTACAAAAGTACAAATACTACGTAATTTCGTAGTTAATTGGGCCTGAATTGTAACATTTAAGGAATTATAAATTTTAAACTGAAGCTATTCGAGTGGTTTTCCAATAAAATTAAATGAGAGATATTTGGATTCTGAAAACGGAACCAATGTCATGTTTTTATTTTGCAAGGAGCAAGAAACCACCAACCGCTTTGATTTCGCAAGGGTTTAGTGCTCCAAAGAATGTCGTTTTAGTAAAATGACGATTGCAGTATGCATAACTTAATTTTGTTTTTCACATAGCATGTGTTTAATAGATTTCAGTACCTATACATTTGGATGTCTTAAGAGTATGTTAATAAACATGGTTCTGATTCAGAACTGGACAATGTTGTGCAGCTTCAAATTAGAAGATCTTAATAACTTTCCTGATATTTAAAACGTTATTCAAACATATGCCATAAGTTTTAAGGGAATTCTCATTTGTATGCTCGTCGCATCAAGCTCTTAAATTTAAGAAATGTTATTACAAAATGTGTTTTGTAAGGACTATGTTCAATTAAAGTCGTGGTTGAAATTCCTGTAATATATTTATAACTACAATCATTCATTCTTTCACTGTGCTATGTTATCCAGATTCACTTCCTCGTTTTCCTAGAGATGTTGAACACCCTTAGCCACTTTGTTACGAACCATGCAGTGCGAAGCATTGCTGGTTCTAACATCCAAAATGGAACTGTAACCAGGCCACTCGGCCAGGAATTAATAATATTCAACACGTAGTTGCTACAAGCGTCAAGGATAACCTCCCCACTCCGACAGCGACACGAATTGCCACACAGGACAAAATACAGGCCCGTAGCCAGATGGGAGCCAAGTCGGGCTACGCCCGACCTGGGTTAATTTTTGCCCGACCTATCATAGTAAGATAGACCTATACAATTCTGCAGAAATAGCTGATACACAGGCAAACTAGCCCCTCCTGGGCAATGGTTCGCCCGATCTGAAATAATTTTCTAGCTACGGGCCTGGCACAATATAGGGGTGTATCCTTGTCTGTCTGCAAGCCAACACCACCTGGGACACACCACCTTCAAGATGCACCACGACGTCCACCTAAGACGTGCCGTTCGCCGTGTCCGATCTAGCACATCAACCTCGACAACAAACAGAGTGTTTAATTTTACGATATTGGAATAACGCGTGTAAGCGTGCATGTTTATTGTGCAAGGAAATTATTTTTATGGCATTTGTGTAAAGCAAATGTCACAGAATAACTGAAACAATTTTAAATACATTCCGTTACTTTGATTCTGAACATATTATGAGGCACATTCAATTAAATTTCACAATTCTGATTTTACATCTGAAAATTTGATCAGTCCAAATTCATCTAAACAGTTATGTTTGGTCTTACATTGCTTTCGACTGCAATTTTTAATATAGATATTTTTTGTAACAGTGAATTAAGGATGAATTATCAAAGCACATTGCTAAGAGTGGAATATGAGATAATTTTTTTGTCACCGCTTAACATCGAGATCTTTAGTGCTGGTGAAGGATGGCATTATGTTACTAGAGTAGAACATTACTACAGTGAGCACACACACTTTTGGTAACTAATAAACAAGCAACATTTAATGTACAATCGGCAGCTGGTTGTTTATTTCCACATAGCTTCGGTACTCTGACATATAATTTCTGGCTACGATTGGCATACACACGTATTGTTATATTGGTATAGCAAAATATTGTCTTCATATAAAAAAAATGATTTCTTGAATAAATAGTTTTTAAGAACAAACCATACGCCAATGACTACTAATCCATGTCGGTACACAATTACATACTTCGTCCATAATGTACTCCATATTTACAAGTTAAGAAGTGCCACAAAAATGTTCCAGTGTGATAAATTGCAAAATTTTAGCAATGACTACCTCAACAGCATTTCACCGACGAGAAATTTACGAAAATTCCATAAAACACATCTGCGTAAACTGAACACATGATGCAATAAACAAATGAAATTGTTTACTTTCTGTACTTTTAACCACATAAATTTGCTAAGATTTGTGACGTAAAAATTTTGTTACTATTCCAGCCCTTCATTACACAACATTTAAGAGGTATATAAGATGTGAAAACAAATACTGTTCACACTAAACCACTGTAAGACTGCTTAGCAAAATTGAATTCACAAGCGTTATTTGAAACGTATTGCAATTATCAGATATAACTGGCAGTCCAATACTAAGAATACTTTAATCATTCTAGAAGATTTGTATAAATGAAAACGGTACAAAATCTTGTATGCACGCATGATGTGTCACTGTCTCGAGTTTCATTTCAAGAGAATGAAGCTTGGTATAATAATTTTGTAGTTACATTTTCTCCACTTATAACAATGCGTGGGTTTGTGCGGTTGAGCCGAACAGTGTTCGCATCGGGTTAAGTATGACAACACTTTTTATTTTGTGAAGTTATAATAAAGTTATGTATATACAATATATAGTTCTAACTTTCGTTAGGCCTAGTATTTTTCTGTAGCATATACTTTTCCTTAAATATATTTGGATCAGTTGCCGTTATTACATAGAAGAGCAGTACTGCATGTCAAAATATTATTTTTACAGGCTGTGTCGACTTCAAACATTTGTTTCTATGAGCCAATGTAATCGTACTGTGCATTATAATATCTTCTCTTAGAGAATAGCAACAGCTCATAAATGTAACAAAGCTAATCTATATTTAACTTATTTAGTTTACGTGTAAATAACGGTACTGATAAAATAGTCGTATGATATAGAAATTTCCATGTATTTATTGGTACATAAAATTGTCGTACTCTTTAACATTTTTATTATCTTATGCAAATTTTTAACGAATATTTAAGAAATAAAAAAATAGTATGTCGAAAAATTGAAAACTAATTAATACCTTTATTTAGATTAACCATGCACTCTAACCACTTTGCTACAAATACTTGCAGGCTATACTAAGGTTATTTCTACTACAGGTTAGGAAGCTCAAGGGTTTTCTTATGGACGAGTTTGTAGGGGCAGGCCCTGCCACCAGTTGCACTCTTATCGCTAAGGGGGCTAGAAAATGCGAAGCAATATTAAAATTAAATTTATATAGGTTATGTAAAATCTTTATGTTTAATTTTTCTGATAGTTGAAGATTACTTATTTTTTCTTTTAAATTTTATTTGCAAAATAATCTACTCGCATTTTTAAACTATTCAAACCTTTGAAATTTTTCAAACCATTCTCTGATTGGTCAGTGTAGCCCCTTACCGATTGCAGCAAACATAGCGGACGAATTCGACCACTACCAAACTAATAACATTGCGCTATTTTCCTAACCAGTAGTGGAATTCACCTTAGCTATAATTAGCTTGTAAATAAATAAAATTATCATAAGCATATTTCTTCACATAATGTGACATTGGTTTCATATGTAATTCACTTCGCAAAATATAAATCATATATGATACATTCATATTTATTTCAAACGTTACAGTTTTCTGTGAAGGTAATAGTCGCAGAAAGAAAAACGAAGTATAAATAATCTATCATATGTATCTTTAATTCAAGTATTACAATTCCCCCGGTGTTCGTAATGATCGGTGCAAAATATAACACATGAGAAATAATTGTACAACTATTGTAAAAAAGTATTAAGCATAACGCCCTAATTTATGGAATAGAACAGCTATTCCACTTTCCACCATCGCAGAGCTGTAGCTATTCATTTCCCCCGCAATCGCAACGATGACCTGTCTTACACTGTTACATTCAAATATGTTCGGAATAATAGGTTATGCCCAATAAACAATATACATATGTAACCAGAGACCATTTATTTTTCAACGATGAACTCATCTATTTTTTTTTTACCCGAAACTCATGTAAAGTATAGCCTAATAGTAGTAGCAGTGTTTGTTCTGTTACGTTGCTCTACTGCAGAGATAATCGAAGCCCCGAACTTCCTCTAACGACCGCCACCATAACGACATTTATTGAAAACGCCTTTCCTTCACATGACACTTTCTGCCGGACGATCGAAAAAATTCGATATCACCATGTATCCAAGACTTCTTATTTGAATTTATTTACAATGGGTGTGAATGCAAATATGTAGAATTGTAGACATAGACCACTACAGGACAATTTAGTTCCTGAAATCCACAAGTGAGATAATAGAGAACAATAAACGAAGGCAACGAAAGCAATTGTGGTGTCCTCAGTTTTTCATATTGTGTTTCATGTGCTCATTCAATTCGGATATATATTTGGATATTTTGTTCATATAAGTCTATGTAGCAGACTAGTCTTCTTTTTTTATTTATTTTATTGTCTTCCTCTATCTCGCAGATTTCTGGGACGAAATTGCAGTGCAATGGCGTATGTCCGCAATTATATACAATTTCGTCTCGATGACTGTAACGACAAACTCAAAATAATAACCCAGGTATTGAGATGTGTTTGTTCCCGCGACATGTACAAATGCGTGCTTAAAAGCTCCTACAAGTGTATAGGTATTTTAAAACTGAAATACAAAAGGCTGTCATTATGTCCCGGAGTGGCTTCCCGAGACATGACTTTGGCTCATCCTCCGAGCGAATCTTAATTTTTTAGTTCTTTAATTATTGCTAAACGTGAGACCAACAACGTACTGTTTACCTCACAATGAATTGCCGGGAATTAATGATTGATTCTAGAATTTATATTTGCAGACACCAATTTGGAATAAAAAATATCAGATAATGAGATACACCTATACGACAAACTTATTGAGTTCCATATGGGAACTGATGTTCATTTCCAAATATGTATTACTCTCCCATTCACTCAACATCACAATAAGTTAATATTCACAAATTTATTAAGTAATTACGTTTATTCAGACTGTGGAAATAACACTAAGCAAGTTAGGGAATTCACTGTTAATTTTTGTAAAATAGATCATGACATTACAGTGAGAAATGATTTTTGAAAAATTCATAAACAAAATTGACACAGACAGCCCTTACAGTCCTCAAAATAATTGACTGTCATGCTTGTTTAGAAACCCTGACACTAGTTAGTAGAAAAGTGTCACTAAATTATATAAAAATATTTAGTTCACTATAGATAACTAGGAACGCCCTAATATGAAATGCAGTGAAACTATGTTTACACCTTATAAAATTCAACATTTTTCTTTGTTGAACACTGTAATTTTTATAAGTTAATAATTGTATAAGTTATGTGTGTAAACTTATTAGGTAAGATATCTAGCCGAGCATATTAAATGATAAAACATTGATCAAAAATTCAATAAACAACACTGTATTACTGGTACAGCACATAACAGTTATTCTAGGGGAAATACTAGAAACTAGGTGCACTAAGCGAACTCTTGTTCCTTTTGATACTCGCTGCTATAAACTACAGTTTTAAATGTACAATTTCATGTGAAGAAAATATTATTTAATGGTATGTGTTGAAAAAAAAATCTCTAACCCATCATTTCCGTTTTGCACAACCGTGTTTAAATGTTAAACAATCTTCACCTAACATTTCATTTGTATATAGTTCATACACAGTAAACCAAATTAGCTTTTGCTCACATAGTTATTAGAGCTAATAGTTGTAACACGATTATATATCATTGTTAAATTTTATAACAACTATTTGTAAGGTTTATTCATCATGTCGGACTTATTAGCTCGGAGCCCAGAATAGTCTCTACCTTTCGTTCTGCCCCCTTTTATGTTCTCTCATTTTAATTTTCGTCGCTTGGTAATGATGTCAAAAGGATAATGTTCTGGGTTCGGTCGTTAATGAATAATGAACAGTAAAATATTTTCTTCCTAACATCTTTGATATATTTTGTCATGGCGATTTTTTTTATTGTGTTACTTAAAAAATTTCAGCTGTCTCAGCGGTATCTTGTCATTGTAAATATTTTATCATAATTCCCAAAATTGACATCACTTTTGCAAGCTGAAATTCCAAGCACTAAATTTATACATACATAATGAGATGGTGTATTATATAAGGTCTATCGTGACTGAACACTATTGTTTTACGAATGAGCGCGCATTTTAATTTTCCAACACCGTAGTATGTCAACAAAACGTAGCAAATTTAGTAAATTGTTTTCTGTTGCAAAAAAAAAAAGAAAGATTGGTTATTAAATGTACATATTAAATATGGATATTTTTCAGTTATCAGTTACGCCCAGGGGGGTGACACAGGATAGGGCCTACGCAGCTCTTATTTTCTGTAAACGATTGCGTGTGTACCAATATACAAAATTACAAACATCACTGCACGATATTGTAATATATTAACAGAAATAATATTTGTAGGCAGTTACCATACATTACAGTGTTAATGTCGGAATCTACACGAATTAAATCTTTTGTTTTGTTGTAA